>JAJPUD010000840.1:515514-546102 GCA_023553655.1 Myrmecobius fasciatus
CGGAGCCGCCGCCCGGGGCTGCCCAGAGGGATGAGCCGCCGCCGCAGGCCAGCTTGAGCCCGGCCCGAGCAGCGAAAGCAGTCCCCGGGAGGGAGGCGGCGGTTCCCCGGGACCTCCCCCGCCCCCTTCCGCGACAGCCGCAGACCCTCTCCCTCCAGTGACCCCTTTCCGTCTCCCTAGGGCCCCCCTGCCCCACCCCCACCCTCGCACGCACTCCCGGAAGATGGGGAACTGCCTCAAGTCCCCCACCTCGGATGACATCTCCCTGCTCCACGAGTCTCAGTCGGACCCGGCCAGCTTCGGGGAGGGCACCGAGCCGGATCAGGAGCCGCCGCCGCCATATCAGGTAGGGGAGGCGGCGGCTGGAAGTGACCGGCGGCCGAGGGCCCAGCTGTCACCGGCGTCCTCCTGCCCAGCGTGGGGCCGAGGTCGGGGCCGGGATAGGAGTGAAACTCGGGACTCGGAGGGAGGCTTGACTTCGGGAACCGGGGGGGTGGGGGGACACCACGCCCCCCCCCCTTTTTGGACGATGAGCCTGAAAGTGCGGAAGCGCTTGGAAATCCCGGCTCGGGGTCGGCCTTGCTGCCGAGCTCTCCAGCCTGGGGAGGGGGCGCTTATTCCTGGTCCCCCTCCCCCGCCCCCCAGTTAGAGATCAATGTTACAGGTGCAACATTAAAGCGCCTCTGGGGACACGGGGGCGAAGCGGCTTGAGGGTCCCGTGCCGGGATGCCCAGGCCCCCCATTTGCTGTAAAAACGTCAGCTTTGCTCAATGCCAGCCCTCGGGGTGTGTGGGCGTGGAGGGGGTCGGAGTTGGGGTCCCTGCCTTGACCCAGAGGGCTTCGTTCTTTGGGCCGGACTGGGGGCCTCCTTTGTTGATTCATGTGGTGACATCACTGTCTAGGATTGTTCTTTTCTCCTGTCGGGGTTTAAATCGGGGGCCTTCTCTCCCCGAATCTCCAGGGCTGCTTCCCTGGGCATCTTCTGTAGAGAAGGGACGGCTGATAGAAAGTCTCCGAAACGAAGGCCAGGCTGGTGGGGCTGCCATGGTTTGTTTGTAAGCCAAGCTTCTCCCTAGGATGCTCCCCTCCCCCCAGAGTGCTGGCTTTTTCTGATATCTTAATCCCTGAGAAATGACTTTGTAATTGAGGAAAATTTCTCCGGTTCTACTCAGTAGGAATCCCAAAGCTAGGGAGGATTTCATTGAACCATGAAACCCTCCTTGGAAATTTTGCTTGGTATCAGTAATAGCCCCTTCCTTAGCTTTTGACTTTTGCCATAACAAGAATAATTAATTGACATTTATTAAGTCCCTATCACGTTCCAGGTACTAAGGATAGAAAGACAAAGGCAGTAGCCTTAGGTTCAGAGATTTGGAATTATTAGCCAGGGTCGTTCCAGGCCATCCAGTCTAGTCCCTTATTTTAGAGATAAGGAAACCCAGATAGAGAGGTTGGAGCCTGTCTGTGGTGAAATTTGAATCCAACTCTTCCTGACCAAGAACAGTGCTCTATTCACTGCTACACCATTCTCTTAAAGAACTTAAATCCTAATGAATTAAGAACTTGCCTCTAATAACTGGATAACCACCTATTGATAATTTGTTGTTAAGTCAAAGACTATTTGATATAGTTTCAAAAAGAGAACTATTTCTTTTAGAGAAGAAAATGTACAGATATACATGTATTAAACATGACTACCATACATGTCTTTCGACAACTCGGTGACATAAAGAATACAAGTATTATTCCCATTTTACATTTGAAAAAGTTGAGGCTCATGAAGATTTAGTGCTTTGCCTTTGATTGTCATAGGAAGTGTTGAAGCCTAGGACTTAACCACTGGGCCTTGTTTGTATGTGTTTTCCTAAATGGAAGAGAAATTTGCTCATTCATCATTCCAGGTCATTTGAAATGCCCATTTTTATGATGATTTTTTTTTTCTTTGTTAAATGTAATGAAGTTTTTTTGTTTGTTTTTTAAGAAATGGTTGATATGATTAACTCAAACCTACAGGAAATCTTTAATTTAGGCTTGCCATGTCTTAAGGAATGAGTGATAGATGAAGAAGGAATTGTTTTATTTCAGGGAGTAGTTAATTATACAGAGACAAATATAGCATTACAGCATGACCATTAGTTAGGATGTGACCTGTAAATTTTGTTTCTATTACACAATGGACATGTACAACAAGTTCTCTGCAAAATAAACTTAATAAATTTAACCTGTTCCATTGAACTCTTTAAGACAAAACATAATTTCCATAGTTATTATTTACTGTACTTACAACTTAAAATAAGCTTATGCCATTTTATTTTAAGTTCACAGGATGGAACAGTCTTTAAAATCAGTAAATATTTATAGGGCCATAGATTTAAAGCTGGAAAGGTATAGGAGTAGTTTTCTGGTTTTCAGCTTAAACTGTGGGTCTCGTAAATGAATGTAGGCTGTGGAATTATGATTTATTATCAATAAATGTTTGATTTGTATATTTATTTTATATACTTATATATCCAGGATCACATGAAAATGTCTTGGGGTGAAAAGAGGTCACTCCTGGAAAAAATAAAATCCACCTGGCACTCTTGCCCCTATGCCATGTAGGCTATTTGAAGATGAATGTAATAGATTATTTTATAAGAATTGCCTATTTACTATTTTGTTTTTCTTTTACATTATTAATCTTTTATGGAAATCAACCTAAAAATCAAATTTCAATTGCATTCTCATGCATTTTCAAAGGATCTGATGTTTTTGTTTTATAATTGTGTTTACTGTCTTTTAATTCTTTTTTCCCTAAGACTCTGTGTGGACAGTTTTACTCTGAATATTCAAACCTACAGCTGTCCCATCCCCTCTCCCTGACCCTAAGACATCATGCATTCCAAAAACATTTATTTAAACACAGTATAGTGAATAAAAAATTTCTCTTTTCTAGGAACTTGTATAGTTTAGTAGGGGGGGAGTGGACATTTAAACAGATTCTATTTCACTTCATATTTTAGTCAGGGTAAAGATATAAAGTACAGTGAGATCATTTGAAGGAAGAAAGCATTTCCAGGAAGGTTTTTTGCACCCAGTCACCCAGATGAGAGCTTGCTAATGAATATTTATCAAGGAATGAATGGTGCTTGGAGCATTTGCATGTGTACACTTATCTGCCCATTTGTGTTTTGCAACATCACAATAATTTAAAATTTACTAAGTATCATTCTCTGACTAATTTTGTGTTTGTGTAAAATTGTGGTGAGACAGATGTACATTAGAAATAGAAATTCTCTTATGTTTCTGCTATAGCAACCAGCCCTAATAGTGTCCTTTAATGAAGCTAAAGGCTTTGAGAGTAGAACTTTGAATTTAAGTTCAGTCACAACATTGCCTTCTGTTCTTTGGTCAGTTTTTCTTAAGGAATAAAATTAAGTATTTCTATGATTTGTGAAAGAGCTATAATCCTCTCGACCTGGGAGACTATATATGTTTTATAATCTATAGGAAGATTATGTGACTTGTCCACAGTTACAAAGCTACTAAGTGTTACATATTTTCCTGATTAATCCCAACTTCTATTTCTTTCTTAATATGACTTGGATAACAATTTTTAGGCTGTCTTTTGGGATGTCAGAGGGATGTGGGTTTTGTTTGTTTATTTGTTCCTTTTAAATACTTTACTGCTCATAATGGTGAGAGGAAGAAGAAAAGAATTTTGGTTTAAAAATTAGATTCAGATAATGGTTCAGAGTTTGCCAAATTTAGTTATTGGGTTTCAATGGTGAAGTAGAATTTAAGACTCTTTTAAAAACTATATTTAGAAGCCTCTCCCCAACCCCCAACCCCATGCCAGGAGAAAAAAAAAATTAAAGCAGTTTTTAAAAATAGGGGTCATATCTAGAGACAGAAAGGGGCCTCAGAAGCCATCTAGCTTAGTGCTCTCATTCTACAGATGAGGAGACTGAGGCCCATGGAAGTAACGGGACTTGTCCAGGATCACACAGTTAGCAGCAGGCAAGATTTAAACTCAGGTGTCTGGACTCTGGAGAATAAAATGCTTTTTGCACTTTGCTAAAGGAGAGTTCATCTGATCCTTCCAAGTTTTTAGGACATTTCTTTTTTTTTTTTAATTTTATTTGCATAACATGTGTGGGTAATTCTTCAACAATAACCCTTACATAGCTTTCTGTTACAAATTTTTCCCCCCAACTCCCCACCCCTCCCCTAGATGGCAGGATATCCACTACATGTTAATTATGTTAAAATATTGGCAAATCGAATATATGTATACATATTTCCAAACTTATCATTGTTGTTCAAGAAAAATCTTATCTACACAAACGATATATCAGATAAAGGAAACACAATGTAAGCAAACATCAATCAAGGAGTATGAGAATGTTATGTTGTGGTCCACATTTCACATCCCTCTCTCTGGGTGTATATGGCTTTCTTCAGTGAACAATTGGAGGTGGTTTGAAACATTTCATTGTTGAAGAGAGCCAGGACATTTCTTTTTTACATAAATCACAAAACATCACATTTTAAATATTTTAAACTATGACTTCTTTCAACATCTTCAAGGATATTTTTTTAAAAAACATCTCTGCACTGCAGAAGTCTTTGAAGGTAATTTTTTCCCTTTCAGATCTCTAGTGTATCCAGTAAGCATGCATATTTTTATTAAGGCTATAATTATTCAAAGCTTACATATGAATTTAGGATTCCTCCTTTAGCCAGCATATTTAGGGAATGATGAATTCCCCCTAAGTGAAAAATCCAATTAACTGAAATTTACCCCTTTAGTCATGGTTTCATTTTTAACTTTTTGTCAAATCTTTCTCAAGTATATTAATCCTTTCTATGCTAATTTAACTAGAGACTGAACCTACTTCATTCAACTTTTTCTTAATGTTTCTGGTGTCCAAAACATCTACTACCTCCTTTCCTGTTCATCATAAACCTCTTTCTTCTTCAAAACACCCATTCTCCTCTATGAAACCTTCCCCTCATCTTTGTTCTAACAGCACTTACTGACTTCTATTCATTTGACACAGGTGGTTTAGTTTGGCTTATCTCTTATTTGTTCCACTGGGTCTTCAGCTTTTCTCTACCTCCTCCCAACCAACCTTATACTGCTTACTTAACACAGTACCTTATACATGATAGGAGCTCGGTCATACTGTTTGACCCGGTGTGTTCATAATGAATTTTTGTTATTGTACTCCGAACAGTACAATGATGCCCATAGGCACTGTTTTGCTCCTATTGCTAAAGTAATGGGAAGGAGGAGAGCTCAGATTGCTGAGCTTGAAAAACCCTCTGATTGTTAATAGTTGGGCCTCTTCCCTTCAGTGCTACTTGCAGTGTATCATCTTGCTTCTAATATGATGCCATATTTTACGCATATTTCTTTGGGCAAAAAACATCGAGCAGAGTCTTATGGGCTTTTGTGACAGCTGGGTTAGTTCTGTTCTGGATGAATAGGTGGTTGAAAACCGATTTCTGAATAAATGGAATGTTACTGTCTATGCCAGTCATATTAAGACAACATTGTTTTCGTTGCCTGTCATCCCTTTGATTTTTTAGTGATGAGGATGCTTTTTCTCCCTCTTGGACAGTTCTAAATCTAACTGAAGGGGTACCAGAAGGCAAGAACAGAGAGTTATTTGCTGCTCAAGGGTCTGAATTCATTTCAGTCTAACCAGCATTTATTAAGTGCTTACTATAGTTCAGCATTGTTCGAGGGATCAGAGATACAAAGATCAATCCAAGATGATACCTCTGTCAAAGAAATTACATTCTACTTGGTTAGAAACCCAGCTAAGTATGAAATGTATACTGAGTAGTTATGAGGAAAAGGAGAGAGCAAGTAGGGGGAGCAAAAAAGATCTTTTATAGAAAGAATAGATCTGGCCCCTAAAGGAAGCTAAGGATTCCTGGAAGCAGGAACAGTTCAGTTAGGAAACTGTGAAAGGCAAGGATTGGGAAATGGGAAAGGATGTCACATACAGGCAATAAACAGCAACTTCCAGTTTGGCTGGAATGAAGAATGGATAATTAGTCTGGAAAGATAGTTTGGAGAGAGATTGTAAGTGGCTTTAAATGCCAAACAGATGAATTTGTACTTCATCCTAGAGGCAGTAGAGAGAGCCAGGAGCTGGACATGTTCAATCCTGTACCTTAGAAACATCACTTTAACAACTTTGGAGAGGATGCTGGAGGACTTGATGCTGGGAAGGCAGTTAGGAGACTGTTGTGATAGTCCAGATCATGGGTTATGAGGTCCACTGCTAGTATGGTAACCATGTGAGTGGAGAGAAGAGAATCCAACAATATTCAGGAAATGATTGGTTTGGGAGGTGAGAAAGGAGGAAAAGTCAATAAAACCCCAGAGTAGCAGAACTGGGGGGAATAGAAAAATGGTGGTGTCCTCAGTAATATTAATAATAAGAATTTATGTATATTTTTTGTTTTGTTAGTATTTATGTATGCTTTAAGGTTTATAAAACATCTTACATGGATTATCTTATTTGATTTTCATAATGACTTTAGCTGCTTTTTTTAATCCCCATTTTATAGACTGGGAGAGACTTAGGAATTCTTAACTCCAAATCCAGCACTATGTACTACTCTACCCATCTGCCTGAATGTAGGAAATCAGGAAGAGAAGTGGTTTTAGGGAATAAAGATACTGAGTTTTGTTTGAAATCTTGTTTGTAACTTGGGATATCCAGGTAGAGATTTCCATTTGGCAGTTGCTCAAAAGGGAAATGAGACCTAGATAAGTATATTATCTACATGGAGATAAGGAAATTGATGAGACCACCAAGAAAAGAAAATAGGGCCTTGGATAGAACCTTGGGGTATACCCAGTGAAGAAGCCAATGGAAGAGACTGAACCTGTCCTTCTAGATTTACTTCCCTTTACTTCTCATAAATTGTAGGTTCCAGTCAAACCAGATTACTTGATGGGCCCCTGTATATTACTTGCTGTCTCCTGCTTCTGTTCAGAAAGAGAAACATGATACAAAATAGGCTGAGAACCTCAATCTAGAAGTCGAGCTTTGAAGTGAACTAGAGATTTTTCAAGAGGCAGAGTTGAGGAAGTTCATTCTAGGGATAGGGAACAAGGAGTGCACAGGTCCAGAGACTGGAGATGGATTGTCATGTATGAGGAATAGCAAGGTCATTTTGATTCTTTGGTAAAAGGGACCAAGAGAAGAACTACCTCTTGCTCTTTGACTGGAGCAAAGGAAGGAAGACTGTGTGATATTGAGGGGACTGAAAGTGTGGAGAAGAGAACTCATGATCTACAACCTGGAGTCAAACAAAGAGTCTTTGTCTTTGAGAAGATCTGAGGAGTGAAAGAGGGAGGGGATTAATAAAGATTAGAAGAATGAGTAAGATGAGGTGAAAGACTGGATGTGGACCTACTCTGTCTGCATTGATTACTTCCTGAGTTCTTAGAACCTGGCAGCTTGTAGTCAGAAGTGCAGAAAGTATATTGGGATAAGCTAGGATTGGAATTTGGGAAGGAATAAATGGTGATTAAAACAGTAGGGTACCGAGTGAAGAATAGGGAGTAGAGGATAATGCCAAATTAAATTTTAATATTAACTATTGTATCTAAGTAAAAAGGAAACCTCTTAGGAGGAGGGTGTAGGAAGCAGTAGAAAGATTTAAGAAGACTTCTGGTGAACGCATTCCTGAAGGAAGAAGTATTTGAAAAAGAGAAGGGAAAAAAGTTCTTGTTTTGTGCCAGGCACTCTTCTGGGAATACAAAAGCTAAAGCAAAGATGGCGTTGCCCTTGAGGAAGCTTGGGATGAGAGTGGGGCAGATTTCTAATCCTAAAATGAAAAGTACCTGCCTCATGGGGTCTTTGGGAGAATCAAGTGAGCATTTGGCACAAGAGCACTTAGCACCATATAAATATTAGCAATTGTCATTATTTGTAAAATGAGGAGCAGCAAGGTTCTACAATGGATAATGCCCAGGATTTGGAATCAGGAAGGCCTTAACACAAATCCTGTGCTTACTGGCTGTTTGTTTCTGGGTAAGTCACTTCACCTCTTTCTGCCTTAGTTTCCACATCTGTAAAATGGAGATAGCACCTCTCTCCTGGACTTTGTGGTGAGGATAAAATAAGAATATTAAATACTTTATAAACCTTAAGGTCCTGTATAACTAGTTATTATTAAAAGATTACCACTTTTTAGGATGTTATAGTCTATTTAGCAAATTCAAGAGGTACCCTATTATCTCCAGGATCAGATATAAAAAGCTTTTAAAGCTTTCATAACCTAACTATTCCTACCTGTCTCATCATCTTATCCCTTATCCTTCTCTATGTATCCTATGATCCAGTGAGACTGGCCTGCTGTTTTTCTGATTCCTTCTGTCCCTTGTATTTTCACAAATTCCCCCATACCTGGACTGTGCTACCTCCTTAATTCACTCTTGGTTTCCTTCAAGTTTCAGCTAAAATCTCACCTATAAGAAGGCTTTCCTGGATCCCTTTGAATACTGTTAGCTTCCCTCTGTTGATTACTTCCTCTATCTTGTTTGTATAAAGTTATTTGCATCTTGCCTCCCTCATCTGACTATTAGTTCCTTGAGAGCAAGATTTCTTTCTGTTTTTATTTATATGCCCAGTGTTTTGCACATGCCAAATAGTGTCTGGTTTGTAGTAGTGAGCCTACGACTGGAGTTTTCAGTGAGATAAAGAAGCTTAGAAGTGATCAAACATAGGGAAGAATTGAAGGAAAGGAGATTAGAGAAATTTCAGATTCTTTGTGGAGAGGACTTATTGGTAACAAAGCTAAGATTAAGAACTGAGGGTCTCCGGAAAGATTTACATGAACTGATGCTGAGTAAAGCAAGCAGAACCAGGAAAACATACACAGCAACAGCAGGGTTGTGTAATTATCAACTGTGATAGACTGGGTTCTTTTCAGGGATACAAAGAAAAGGAAGACAGTCCCTGTTCTCAAGGAGCTCACAGTCTTAACAAAAGAGACAACAAACAACTAGGTATGGATAAGATATGCACAATAAATTGTAGATATTTAGTAGAGGGAAGGTACCAAAATTAAGGGGTCTTAAGAAAGGTTTCTTGTAGATGAGATTTTATATGGAACTTAAAAGAAACTAGAGAACCTAGGAAGCAGAGGTGAAGGTAGCGAGAATTCTAGGCATGGAGTCAAAATGCACAGACCCATGGAAGGGGCCAGCTTGTGAACGACTTTAAATGTCAAAGATAAGATTTTATATTTAATTGTAGGAGTGCTAGGAAGCCATTAGAATTTGTTGAAGGAATTGGAGGAAGGAGAATAGTCAGATCTATGAAGAAGGGTGAATTGGGCAATTCATTGAACCTCTCTAATGCATGCACACCTTTAAAATGGTAGACATTTTTGCGCTTTTTTGCAGTTTATGTACAAATCTCGTTTTCTGGGCAGCTTTGCGTATGGAAATATCCACTTTAGCTGAAGATTTGGGATAACTAAGTGGCTTTTGGATAGTGTTGAACCTGGAGTTGAGAAAAACTAAGTTAGAATCCTATCTCAGCTATTGATACCACTGTGTGACCTTGGGCAAACCATTTCACCACTGTTACAGTTTCCTCATCAGTAAAATAGCAGAAGTAGCTGTTCTCTCCTATTGTTGTGATCATAAAATGAGATAATTTATGTAAAGCACATTGCAGGCCTTAAAGTGCCATATATATAATATATGAACATATTAGTTCATAATAAAAAAATCTTAAAGCACTTAATTTTTTTTAAGTTGTGAGATTTACAACAAAGGTTCTCATTTAATTTTCACTAAAAAATTCTTTAATGAAACTGAAAACAGTAAATAATTGCCTGTGGTACTTAAAGCAATAAATAATTGCCTAATTATGTTACATATGTATGTTTTATTTCCTCTGACAACAAGCATGTGTTTGAAGCATTAAATAGGTTTATTTTTGAATTGAGTCAAAACTGTCATGATTGTGTGCACAATGATTTTAGTGTTTGTACAGTGATTACTTTAAACTGTAACCACTTCTAAGTGCAGCATATTTTTGTGGTTTCTCAATTTGTCATCAAATTGTTTCCAAACCAGCACAATTTGATATTAAAGTGCAGATGTCACATGTATGTTCATACCTTTGTGTTCTGTATACTCACCACAGTAGCTCCCTCTATTACTTTGTAGTTATTATCTTATATAACCAAGTATTTTAGGAATGTTTCTGTTCTTGAAGCCCAAATGTATGGTTGTTTGAAAGTCATGGTTATTAGGTATGTGCTTTATAGGCTTTCTTGAAAGCATTAAGGACAGTTGTAGAAACAAAGCTCATGTAGCTCTTTGCAATATTAAGGCTGTTTACCAATTTAGATTTATTACTCTGCTATCTCCATTTTTCTGTGATGGATTTTTAAATGGATCATTTGACAGCACTGGACAGTACAGTTTCTTTCAAAGAAACACCCAGTGTGCCGGGGCTAGAAGAAAAGAAATTCACGCTGAAGAGATTGTTTCCTTACTGAAGTTAGTTTATGTATAAACATTGTTAGAAACCAGAAGTATATGCAGTTGTATTTTAAGTATGTTTATCTTATTTAAATTTAGTGTTCTTAATAAGTAGAAAAATATTTTGTATCTTAAATATATATTCATTTTTTTCTGTTAGGAGGTGAAAAATGTTAAATTAATTTACATCTCAGTAAGAAAGCTTGTAAAATTCTATTTTCCACCACATATTTCTTGAGTGAGAAATTTCCCTTTATTCTTGTTTTATATCAAAAACAAATTACTATGTAGAACCAGTTTCAAAACTGCATCTGCAATAAGTCAAATATTGAAAACTTCTGTTCAAATAAGGTCTACTATTGAAATAGTTTATATATCATTATTATACTAAACATCTTACAACTTGCAGTGTATTTCATTAAAAATTAAAAACATAAAATAAGAAATTTTACATGAATTAATTAAGCATATGGAGTCTTGCTAGATTATTATTGATTCATGTAGAATGTACCATAATTATAATTGGAATTTGTAATTTTGTACTGTTTTCAATAATCATAGGTAGAATAATATTTCATATTTTTAAATTGTAAAGTAGAAATTTTAATTTAGAGTAGATTTTATTTTTTAGAAAAGTTATTGTAATTATAATAAGCACTTGATAAATCTGAAAGTTACTATGAATTGTATATTAAGTTATACTGGAGATTCACAAAACATTTTTGTTGTTGTTGCTATTATTGAAAGTAGTTTGAGGAACAATAAATGTTGGGAATCATTGACCTACATTAATAAAATTACAAGTCCAGGATGGAACTGTAGGGGGCTTCCTCTTTCCTCTCCCACAAAGACAATATTAGTATTTACTCCATTTACTTTACTAAAGTGAGGAAAGTATTTTGTAAATCTTAAATTTCTTAATAAATATGAATATTATTGTTTCTTTCTTGAGGAAACAGCTTTAATAAATGTTTCATGATGTGCTATATGGAAAGGCTTCTTTTCTTAGATTACCTGAGATTGTATTTTAAGGTGAAACTTTTAACTAAGGGGCCTACTATTTGGCCCAGGGAGATAATTATGTTGATGCTTAATGTGGATAGAGGCTCCCAGAAAACATATAATAATATAAGAAAGGCATTGGAACAGCAGTAGATAGAGCAAATGGGCCTCCAGAAATATCTACATTTTTGTCGACTGACGCAATTCAGTAATTAAGGCTAAGAAAGAAAGAAATGAGGCAAAGAATGGCTTAAAAAAAACATAGTTATCTTATTTTTCCAATTACATGTAACAATCAGTTTTGTAACATTTTGAGTTTAAAATTTTTTTTCTCCCTTTTCCTTTTCCTGTCTCCTGCCAAAGAAAGCAAGCAATATGATATAGGTTATACGTGTACATATTATACATAACTTTTATTTTTATTTTTTTATTTTTTATTTTATTTTATTTTATTTTTGCTTTTTGCTGAGGCAGTTGGGGTTAAGTGACTTGCCCAGGGTCACACGGCTAGGAAGTATCTGAGACCAGATTTGAACTCAGGTCCTCCTGACTTCAGGGCTGGTACTCTATCCACTGCACCACCTAGCTGCCCCGATATACATAACTTTTAAACATGTTTCCATATTAATCATATTGTAAGAAAAATCAGAACAAAAGGAAAAAAGCCACGAGAAAGAAAAAAACAAACAAAAAAAGGGAAAAAATAGTATGCTTCGATATGCATTCAATCTTCATAGTTCTCTGGATGAAGGTAGTGTTTTCCATCTCAAGTCTATTGGAATTGTCTTAGATCACTGTATTGCTGAGAAGAGCTGTAATACTTGATCATCACATAATCTTGCTGTTACTCTGTACAATGTTTTCCTGGTTCTGCTCACTTCACTCAGTATCAGTTCATGTAAGTATCTCCAGGGCTTTCTGAAATTATGTAAGCCATGCAGATGGTTCTCTGCATCACAAATCTGTTGGAATTGGCTTAAATCACTTTATTGTTGAAAAGAGCCAACTCCATCAGAGTTGATCGTCACATAATCTAGTTGCTGTGTACAATGTTCTCTTGGTTCTACTCACTTTACTTAGCAGCTGTTCATGTAAGTCTCTCCAGGCCTTTCTGAAATCATCATATTGATCACTTCTAAAACCATAATCCATTACATTCATATACCATAATTTATTCAGCCATTCTCCAATTGAGAATCCACTCTTCAGTTCTTTGCCACCACAAACATTTTTGTACATGTGGGTCCTTTTCCCTCTTTTATAATCTCTTTGGGATACAGACCCAGTAGAGACATTGCTGGATCAAAGGGTATGGACATTTTGAGGGCCCCTGGGCATAGTTCGAAATTGTAGAGCCCATTTTCAACTGGAAGAGAGTAGAGTGAATTGGATATAGAGGAAGGTGGAAAGTATGAGAAATTAGAGAGGAAAAGGAGCAACAGTAATACATTACTTGATTATGTTATCCTTTGGAAAATTAATATATAACTTTATATAGCACATTAACATTATCTACATTATCTAGTGTGCTCCTTTGAGGTAGATTCTATTAGGTGGTATCCTGTTTTGTGAGATGAAAAAATTGAGGCTTATAGAAGATAAGTAATTTGACATAGTAATAGATAAATAGAGAATATATGGTACCTAGCTCTTGTACAATAGAATGTTTCTACTTGGCCCCAGAGGACAGAATTAGACATGATGGATGGAATTTGCAGAAACATAGATTTAGGTTTGAGAGAAGTTTCCCAATAGTTGAGGACAGTTCTCTAATCTGCCTATGTTGTCCTAACTTCTCTGTTAACCCCAGACTTGCATCTTTAGCTGCCTTTCAGACATCCCTGCGTATGTCCAAAATAGAACTCATTATCTTTTCCCCAAATCCTTCTTAATTTCCCTTTTACTATAGAGGGAAATAGCATTCTTCCTGCTCCTCAAGCTCACAACCTAGGAGTTACCCTTGATTTCTCATTATCTCTTACCTTACTTACCCAATCTGTTGCCAAGGCCTGTTGATTTCTCCTTCGTGACATTTCTAGAATATGTTTCCCTCTCTCTGATACTACCACCATTCTAATATAGGCCCTCTCACTTCACACTGGGACTATTAGAACAGTTTGCTGCTAGGATCTGCCTACCTCAAGTGTCTCCCCACTCGAATCTGTCTTATTTCTAGTTAGCCATGAAAGTGATCTTCCTAAAGCATGACCATGTCACCTCTCCTTGAGGTATTCTAGTTACTCCCTGTCTTCTCCAAGTTCAAGTATGCAATCCTCTGGCATTTAAGCCCTTCATAACCTAGTTCTTCTTCCCTTCTAGTCCTATACCTTATATTCTTCCTTGTACTCTGTTCTAATGACTAGCCTTGATGTTCAGGAGCAAGACACTCCCATTTCTCAGCTCCAGGCATTTTTTGTGTCTGTTCCCCATGCTTATGATACTCTCCTTTCTTATCTCTTTCTCCTTACTTGTTTTAAGTTCCAACAAAATACCAGTCTTCTATCAGAAGCATTTCCCAATTTCTAGTGTCTTTCCATTTTATTTTTCCCCCTATTTATCCTGCAGATTGTTTACATATACTTTGTTTGCTTGTTGTGTCTCTCCTTAGACTGTGAACTTCAGTATTTAAGGTAATGCCTATTATATAGTAGACACTTAATATTTATTGACTGACTGAAATAGATTGCTTTGATAAGCAGTGCTCTCCCCTCCTTCGTTTCTCTTCCCCCCTCTCTTGGTGGGTGCTAGACAACTATTTATTGAATATGTGGTAGAAGGTTTAATTCTGATTTTATAATTTTTTTTAAATTTTATTTTCTTTGATTTGTACCAGTGTTCTATTACAGTTTTCAAGTTTCTGCCTCTCTCATTCAGTGTGTTAGTTATCCCTTGTAGCTTTATCTCATTTGAGAATTTGGTAGGCATGCCATCTATTCATGTTTATTTGAATCATTGATTAAAAAAAAAAAGTTAAATGGGATACCACTGGAGATCTTCCAGTTTAATATCTCATTAATAGGTATGAATTCAACCATTTAACTAGTTTCAAATTCACCTAATTATACTATTGTCAAGCCTACATCTCTATTTTGTCTTCATAATAGCCAAAGAAAAAGTTTGTCTTGTTGAACTCTAGGTAGACTGTAGACCTCTAGTGATCCTGTCAAAAATAAATGAAGTAGATAAGTCTACTATGTCTTGTTCCTGAGAAGCTGTGGATCTTCCCTGATTAGTGCTTCTTTTTTTTTCCCTAAGTGTTCACCCATCCCTTCAGTAACATACTAAAAATCAAACTCATCGGCCAGTAGTTTGCAGGCTCCCTTCTCCACCCTCCTTTTTTTTTTTTTTTTTTTTTTTTAAATGGGACTATTTGGTCACATTAGCCCTGGGTTGTTCCTTTTATTCCCCTCAAAAATCATCGAATTGAAGTGTAACTCATCCGTGCTCACACAGCCCTGGCTGACAAGACCATAGTGGTCACCTTTGAGTCTCTGGATCTTGTGTCCATGCTCCTTTCTCTTAAGTGCTACACTGTGTCTGGGAAGGAACTCTATTGGAAAATAAGGCTTGGGCCAAGTCATAAGGATTTGTATGTAGGCATTTTGACATTGCTGTCCTCTGAGTTTGTTTTGATCTTTCCTGTTACCTTAGTAGTTTTGGACTTTTTTTTTTTTTTTTTTGCTTTTGTTCATTTTTAAAAGCTTAACTGTGCTCCTGGTGTACAGGGGACATTGTCTCAAGCTTCTTGCACTGGGGGCCCAGGAGTCTGAACACTAGTTTTTGCACAGGGCCTCTGGGGCTCGTAGCTTGCTCAGTGAACTGGGTTTGGAGAATTTATAGCTGGCCTGATGAGCCAAACCATAGGGCCTTGGTTGCTAATTTGTGCTGTGGCTGTGCTGAAGGGCAGCCTTTTATTGGCTTGCTTGGACACTACCAGCACTGGCCTGTGCTCCCCTTTTACTCAAATGAGGCAGACCTTTCCTGAAGTCTTAAGTTATCTTGGGCTGAAAAATTGTTTCCCTCCATCTTTTTGTGGATTCTGTTGCTCCAGAATTCTTTTAGTCTTGATTTCTAAAGTTCTTAAGAGAAACCTTGAGAATGTCCTTGTATTACTTTTTCTCACCACTATGTGAGCACTTGCCTTGGATGAGTTATTCATAAAATAGTCTTTTTGGCAAGCATACATTTGGGTTTTGAATTATATGGCCAGTCCAGCAGAGTTACCAAAGAAAGTCAAGCCACAGCTCATGGGTGACCAAATAAATCTCAGGAAGTCAGACAAGAAAGATGGTTCAAAGATTGGAATCAGCTCAGAGTTGGAGAGCAGGTGTTCCCTCAGGAGGCTTAGATAGCAGCAAGGTGATAATTTAGTTTCAAATCTCCTGGAGGAGCAGTGACTGTCCTGAGTAATTTCTATGTGAGACATGTTTCTCCCCTTCTTAGCTCCTCAGTGGGCTAATCCCTGATTTCTGTGGTAGTCCTGTGTTAAAAGACTGCAATCTCTTCACTGGAACAAACATTGCCCATGTTACTGCCAGAATATATATTAAGGGTTGGCTGAGATTTTTTTTGATAGTTTATTTTTCTTTTCAGTTGCACTTAAAAACAATTTTTAACATTTGTTGTTTTCTTTTTTTTTTAATTTGTGTTCCAAATTCTCGTTCCTTCCTTTCCTTCCCCTCCCCCTTTCTTGACATGGTAAGCAATTCATTATAGATCATTAAAAAATATTTCCAGATTAGTTATATTATGAAAGAAAATTAAAAAAACAAAAAAACAAAAAAAAACCCAAACCCAACAACCCACTCCAAAACATGAAAAAAAGTAGAGAAAATAAAAACATAGTATACTTTTATCTGCATTCATATTTCATCAGTTCCTTTTCTGAAGGTAGACAGTATTTTTCATCATGCATCTTCTGAAATTGTTTTGGTTCAGTATTGCTGAAGATAACTTAAGATATTCATAATTGATCCTTGTATAGTGTTGCTGTTACTAAGTACAGTGTACTCAATTCACTTTGTATCGACTGTGTAAGTTTTTCCAGGTTTTTCTGAAATCCATCTGCTCATTGTTTCTTACAGCACAATAGCATTCCATTATGTTCATATACCACAATTTGTTCAGCCATCCCCCACCTGATGGACATCCTCTCAATTTTCAGTTATTTGCCATCACAAAAAGAGATGCTATAAAGTATTTTTGTACAGATAGGTCCTCCTTCCCATTCTCTTTTTCTAAAAATCTCTTTGGTATATACATATCTAGTAGTGAGTGGTATCACTGGGTGAAAGAGTATGCATCATTTCAAAGCTAGTTTGGTAGCCTTTTTGGTATAGTTCCAAATTGCTCTCCAGAATGGTTGGATCAGTTCACAACTTCACTAGTAGTGTGCTAGTGTTCCAATTATTCCACATCCGCTCAACATTTGCCACTTTAATTTTCTGTTGTATTAGTTGGTTGAGATTATAGAATAAATCTAAGATTAACTGCTTATAATTGGAGATTTTCTTTTGAGACATAAAGATCAATAAAAATGGATCCTTAAAAATTGTTAGGTAGCTCACATTTATGTGCTATTTGATGACCTGCAAACCTTTAAAACAAAATTTCATTGGTTATAGATAGGATATGTTATAGATGATGGCAGAAGTGGTCTTAGAAAATGCCTGGCTATAGTGAGATTTTTCTTCAGTTTACTTATAAAAAACTTTATAACTCCAAAGGATCTCCTAAAGCAGAATTGTTTATTGAATTGTAGAGAATCAGGATGGTGTGGTGGATAGTGATGGACTTGATGTCAGAAAAACCTGAATTCAAACCCTACTTACTAGCTCTGTAAACATGGGCAAGTCATTTCATCACTCAGTGCCTCAGTTTCCTCATCTGTAAAAAGGGGATAATATCTTCCCTGTCTTTCCCAGGTTGATTTTCAAGACTTAGATATGATCTTTTAAAAAGTTTAAAATGATATATCAATGTCCATTGTTATTCATTGGATAATCATAGAGAATTAGTTGGGTGATATCAAATGTACCTGCAAAAGCATTGTACTTTTAAACTATAATTATTGGGTACTTATACTTTGTTCAAGAGTCTGTGCTGGTCATTCCTTTGGTCAACAAAATTAACTCTTATGTGAAGAGCACTAAGTTAGGTTGCTGGGAAAGATATGCATTAGATGATAGATTCTGCTCTCATTGATTCTACTTTAATGGAAAGATAAAAAACAAACATAAATAACCATATTTGCTAAGTATTTGAAAAATTATATGTTGTGGCCAATAGTAGGTTCATGCATATAACTAATGCCTGCTGAAATTAGTCTCCTTATCTGTAAAATGGGAGGATTAAACTAAATGAACTTTAAGGCCTCTTTCCAGATCTGACACTTCCTAGCTGTGACCACAGGCAAGCAACTTAAACTTTCTGAACTTGTTTAAATCTCAGATTTAAGATAGAGAAAATACTTGTTGTTCCCACGTGAGATGGTGGTAGTCAGAATAGTGCTGTTTAGAGTAATTGACCTAACTAAATATGGTGAGTTTTTGAAAAGAAAAGAAATAAAAAGGAAAAAAGCAGAGATTCCATCTCTTCCCTGCCTCAAATTGGGAAAGACCCAAAAAAGACCTGAAAGACCATTAATGGCAGCTACTTTTGTCATAGCAAAAAATCAGGAACAAGTGGGTATCAGCAATTGGGGAATGGCTCAACAAAGTATGGTATATAAATCCAGTGGAATATTATTATGTTATAAGAAATGACAAAAGGGACGCATTCAAAGAGATCAAGGAAGACTTGAATGAAGTAAGCAGAACAAGAGGTACAATTCATATGGTAGCTATGATTACATAAAGGAAAACAGTTTTGAAATACTTAAGATCCCTGATCAAAGACTTAGCATGACTTTAGACAATGAATGTTCCTATCAGGCTTGCTTCCCAGAAATCCAATATGAGATATACATATCCATGCATACAATGTGTCTGTTTAGTTTCAATTTACTTGTTAGAGGGAAGGTGTTTAGGGGAGGGAGGAATTAGGTAATGTTGATGCAAAAAATGAGAAGAAAAGTCATTGAAACATTTTTAAAGAGCCATAGAAAAGAGTCAAGGGAAATTTAGAAGGAAATACAAATAGAGCAGCTTGAAATGGACAAATGTTGATGCTAAAGAAAATTTTTACATAGAAAGAGGGAGACAAGAACAGAGGGGTGAAGAGTCTCATAGGAGTCATATTGAATGTAAGACAGCTACTGTCTGGGCACCATGTCATATTTAGGATAGCTGGTTCAAGATAATGTAGGCTTACTTTTTTCTTTTTCTTTTTTTTTGTAAATAGTATTTTACTTTTTCTAATTTCAAATCAAAATAGTTTTCAATATTCATTTTTAATGAGATTTTGAAGTTCAGAATTTTTCTTCTTCCTATCTCTCTCCCAAGACAGCGCAATGTGATATAGGTTGTATATGTGCAGTTATGTAAACATATGACCATATTAGTCATGTTTCGAAAGAAGAAACAGAAATAAAAGAGAAAAGTTACCCTAGTTCCCTCCCTCCAAAGTGAAAACAGCATGCTTTGATGTGCATTCAGATTCCATAGTTCTTTCTCTGAATGGGATAACATTTTCCATCATGAGTGTTTGGGATTGTCTTGGATCATTGTATTGCTGAGAAGAGCTAAGTCAAGTCATAATTTATTATCACACAGTGTTGCTGTTAGTATGTACAGTGTTTTGGTTCTGATCGCTTCATTCAGCATCAGTTCATGTAAGTCTTTACAGATTTTTTCTGAAATCTGCTCTTTATTTCTTATAGCACAGTAGTATTCCATCACATTTGTATACTACAATTTGTTCAGCCATTCACATTCACAGTTATGATTACTAATTGTGTATTTTCCCCCCTTTTATACTTTTATTTCTCCTTTAACCATGTATCTTCTCACCAGTATTTAGATTTTTTTTCTATTTTTTCATTCTTTTGATTTTGTTTGATTCTTGATATCGAATCTAATGACTTGCCCAATTCTAATTTTTAAGGAATTACTTTCTTAGGTTAGCTTTTGTATCTCCTTGTTCTTTTGGCCAATTTTACTTTTAAAGCAGTTATTGTCGTCAGTGGATTTCTTTCCCCATATGGCCAAGTCTATTTTTTGAGGAGTTGTTTTCTTCAGTCAGTTTTTATGCTTCTTTTCCCAAGCTGTTGGTACTTTTTTCATCATATTCTTACATAACCTATGTCTTTTCCCCAATTTTTCTTCTACCTCTCTTACTTGATTTTCAAAATCCTTTTTGAGCTCTTCCAAGAGAACTTTTTGAGCTTGAGGGCCAATTCATTCATGTTTCTGTTTGAGGATTTGTATGTAGGCATTTTGACTTTTTTTTTTTTTTTTTTGCTTTTGTTCATTTTTAAAAGCTTAACTGTGCTCCTGGTGTACAGGGGACATTGTCTCAAGCTTCTTGAACTGGGGGCCCAGGAGTCTGAACACTAGTTTTTTTGCACAGGGCCTCTGGGGCTCGTAGCTTGCTCAGTGAACTGGGTTTGGAGAATTTACAGCTGGCCTGCTGAGCCAAACCATAGGGCCTTGGTTGCTAATTTGTGCTGTGGCTGTGCTGAAGGGCAGCCTTTTATTGGCTTGCTTGGACACTACCAGCACTGGCCTGTACTCCCCTTTTACTCAAATGAGGCAGACCTTTCCTGAAGTCTTAAGTTATCTTGGGCTGAAAAATTGTTTCCCTCCATCTTTTTGTGGATTCTGTTGCTCCAGAATTCTTTTAGTCTTGATTTCTAAAGTTCTTAAGAGAAACCTTGAGAATGTCCTTGTATTACTTTTTCTCACCACTATGTGAGCACTTGCCTTGGATGAGTTATTCATAAAATAGTCTTTTTGGCAAGCATACATTTGGGTTTTGAATTATATGGCCAGTCCAGCAGAGTTACACTCTGCAGTAGAGTTTGAATGCTTGGCAGTTTATTTCAAAAAAGGACCTCAGTGGCTGGTATCTTATCCTGCCAGATTATCTTCAGAATCTTCCTAAGACAATTCAAATGGAAGCAGTTCAGTTTCCTGGCATGGCACTGGTAAATTGTTTCACAGGTGCCCAATAATGAGGTTGGCCCAGTGGCTCTGTAGACCTTTAGTTTGGTCTAATACCTCTCCTCTCCTACACTTTCCTTTGGAGCCTCCCAAACACTTAGCTAGCTCTGACAATGCAAGTGTGTCATTGTCAATGTGGACATCCTGCAGAGTATCCCAAGGTAAGTGACCTTATCCTTGGCATTCAAAATTCCATTTGCTGCAACTAATGGTCCACATATGGATGATGTGCTGCCTGATGGAATACCTATGTTTTATTGGTGTTAATTGTTAGGCCAAAATTAGCACAAGCAACCAAGAATTGATCCATACTTAGTTGCAATAAAAAATCATGCACCAACACTCCTTCCATTTTAGTTTGGGCTTATACCCTTTTCAAGTTGAAGAATATACCATTAGTGTGATAACTGACTTTGATGCCATTTTTGTCCTCATTGAAGGTATTTGACTTTCTTCAAGCACACAGCCTTGTTTCACTCCATTAGGGACTGGGAAAGCTTGCCCATTGTCTGGGCAAGTATGCCATCGTGAAATTGATGTACAATACTGATGAACTTTTCCAGGCAACCAAATTTTGACATAATTTTCCATAAGCCTTTGTGACTGACAGTATCAAAGGCCATGGTCAGATCAACAAATGTTGTGTACAGATCTCTGTTCTGCTCCTGGCATTTATCCTGGAGTAGTTGGACAGCAAACACCATATTGGCTGTTCTTGGGCCCTTCTGAAGCCACACACACTCTCAGGAAGATGACCTTTTTCCAGGACTGGCAAGATTCTTCCAAGTGAAGGATCAGCCTATTAAGGACGACTCTGGCAAAAATCTTGCCAGCAGTGAGAGAGACACTCCCTGCTTCTCTTCCCCCCCCCCATTGTCACAAGATAATCTATCTATTCCCTTTACCTTTATAGAGATGGACAATGGAGGCATCCTTTGAACCTCATCTTGCCATATAATCTGAGAAATTTCAGGCAGCTTTTGTATGAGCAGTGGAGCCCCCACTTTGTAAGTCTGAGTTGAAATAGGATCAGCACCAAGTGCTTTGCCACCGAAAGTAGCCTAATGGCATTCAAAACCCCCTTCTTAGCTGGAACTTCAGCTGGGAGGCATTGATTTCAATCTGAGTCAGTAGCTTCAGCATTGATTGAAGATGGCCTGTTGAACATTATGAAAGTGTTTAGCCCATCTCTCTAGGATCAACAGTTTGGATTGAGAACTTTAGAACTGATTGTATGACATGGGAGACGTTAGTACAAGACTGCCCTGCATGGGATTCTCATCAGAGAAGGTACAGTGCTCTATGAGCAAAGCAGAATTAAATTATCTAAAAAGAAACATGAGATACTCAAAATTAGAGAATCCACCCCAAATGTTTATAGGAACTATTTGTGCCCAACCTGTGGCAGAGCATTCTGAGCTTGTATTGTTCTGATCAGTCACAGTTGGACACACTGTAACTTGACTCTAACATAGTGATGTCATTTTAGTCCTCTTTGAGAACAAAGGACAGCAACCAAGAGTCTTGATTTAATGTTGTTTCCAAGGGAAACTGGATAGAGCCCAGGAAACTTCCTGGTTTCTATCTGCCATCTTGCTCTCCCCCCAACCCCACCCCAGATTTCTAAAAATGAAGCATTGAGAATGTTAGTCATTGAGCATTTAGTAAGCACTTCCATGTGCCAAGCATTGTGCTAAGACTTAGGAATACAAATTCAATTATTAGAGTGGGGGGGGGGAGGGTGGAGGAAGTCAGGCATAAGACCTGGGTAGCCTAGGCATTTTCCTTAAATGGAGATTATGGGAAGAGCCATAGATTGAGAGGAAGAGGTCTTAAAGGCAGAAAATATTTCTTTTGTGTGAGTTCCAAGACCTGGAATAAGCTTCAGTATGAAGAGCTGAGTTGTGGTAGAGGAAGTCCTCACAGAAAATGAGGGAGCAGCATAGAAGATAAATGCAGAATAAATCAGAAATAGTCACCTTAGGGAAAGCACTAAGATTAAGGAGGACTAAGAAAATTCACTGCAGAAATGTGGGACTTTTATGTGAGACAGAAATGAGGAAGAACTTTCCAGAGGTCCAGGAATGGGGTTCAGCCAATGAAAATGCACAGGATTGACAGATGAAGTGCTTTGTGTAAAGAAAAGCAAGAAAATAGTGTTGGTGTACCCCAGAGCTTATGGAGGGAAAGAAGATATAAAAAGACTGGAAAGTTGGGGGGGGATGTTTAGTGCTGGGCAGAGAATTTTATAGTTGATTCTGAAGGTGATAGCGAATCACTAGAATTTATTGAATGGGGGTGACATGGTCCAACTGATGCTGAAGTTCAATTTGAGAATCAAGTGGCGGGCGGATCAACTAGAATGAGAAGAGATTGGAGGTAGAGAGACCAAGCAGCAAACTCTAGAGCTCAGGTATGAGTGCCTGGACCCAGGTGGTAGCAGTGCCGAAAGAGAGAAAGCTGAAGCTTAGCTTATGAACTTGGGAAACTATGGCATCCCTCAGTAAGAGGAAAGTTTGGAAGAAGAAAGGATTTGAGGGCAAAGATAACATTTATAATTAATGAGCCACTAATTTTTTTTTAATGTGTACATAACCTGTTTTATTTGCAGAGTGGCAAAAAGTCATTAATTTCTGCTTACTTTCTGGTACCTAATGCCTCAGTTACACCAAGGGATACAAAACCAAACCAAATTACCACACACTTACATTGTGAAGGAGTACTGGGGACATAGTGGTCATTCTGTTCTCCCTCCCCTTTCTCTCCCTCTCTTTCCCTCCTCCCTTTCTCTGTGTGTCTGCCTCACACTGCCTTTTTTGTTTTTACCTCTTTGTTTTATTGCTGCCTTTTGTTTTTACATCTTAATTCTTTCTTGATATATAGCCCTCCCCATCCCATCATACAGCTGTTGAAACCCCCATGAAGGATAGAAAAAATTTAAACAAACCAACATATTCAGTATTGGTGCCTAACACGAACGCCTTCCTCCATTTCTGTAGCTTGGGGAAGGCAGCGTGTTGTCTCTAGCTGATGTAGCCTTTCAGATTCCAGGTACTTCCTTAACATATCCCTGTTACTCTTGGAGAATATACTGAGTTGTCTGTGGTTTCCATCAGATAGAAAGAGCCTACTCTTCCTCCCAGCCTATATAGACTCCAGGCTGTTGTTTTTACACTGTTGGCTCCTTGACCCAGCCCCTCTTTACCAAGTGGAGGAACACTGCTGCTCTTATTTGCAGCTGGCTCTTTCCTCCTCCTGGTGTTTGTTCTACATCTGCATTTTACAACTAGACCCCCCCCCTTCTCTTTTTTTTTTAATGGAGCCAGACTTTTTTCTTAAAACATTTTTCAAACTAAGTAGAGAAGGGCTTTGAATATGTGTGTGTGGGGTGTGTGTGTGTGTGTGTGTGTGTGTGTGTGTGTGTGTGTATTTAGGTGTCAGTTTCTTTCCAAGAAGCCAATATCTAACTGGCTATATGATTTTCAATTCATCAGTCTATAGGAAGGAACATGGATTTTAGCTGGTGAAGCCATTGTGAGTGGGACAGGATGAAGCATTTATGTAGTGCCTACCATTCGCCAGACATTGTGCTAAATTCTTTTGACAAGTATCATCTCATTTGGTGCATCTGGTCCAAGTTTCTCATTTTATCAATCTAGAGAGAGTAAGGTCCAAAAAGTTGAACGGATCGCTCAGGAGAATGGGGCCAGGTCACAGAGCCCTATACTCTGACTCTGGCTAGTCTATTCATCTATCTCTATTCATCATGAGAAGTGACTCAATGTAAATACAAAAACTCTTCTACTTGGCCTTCAAAAGATAGTGCCTGCCCAGAGTGAAAAGCTCAAGATGGGATTTCAATTCCAGAAATTGAGTTTAGGGCTTTCCCTTTCTGTCTTTCTAAAGCAAGCATTAGATCTACTAGAAAGAACAAAGGTACAAAGTCAGCAGAGATGGGGGCAGGGGAGTAGGTAGAAGAGGTATTACATAACAGGGAAAACCAACTATTCTGAGACAGGAGACCAGGGAATTTAATCCCCCATATTCTACCACTCCTTGCTCTGTAGACTCTGTCACTGCTGATTTCTCAGTTCTCCTTGATATTTCCTTCTCTCTAGGTTTTTGGGATACCATTCGGTATTAGTTCTCTTCTAATCTATCTGACCACTCCTCCCTTGTTTCTGGATTTTCATCCAGACCTTACTCTCTAACTGAAGATGTCCTTCAAAGTTCTGTCCTGAATTCTCTTTTCTTCTCCCTCTATACTACTTCACTTGGTGATTTCATCAAGCTCCTGAGGTTTCAGTTTTTATCCCTATATTGATGCTCAAATCTTCCTGTGCTTTCCTAGCCTTTCTCCTGACCACCAATCTCTAGCTGCCTTTCAGATAACTCAAATTGGATGTCTTTTGGACTTCTTCAACTCCACGTGTCCAAAATAGAACTCTTTCTCCTTAAGTTCTCCCCACTTCTTGCTGAATATACTCTTACTTTCAATATTACTGTAGAAGGCAGCACCATCCTCACCGCCTAGGAATTATCCTTGACTCATTATTTCTCACCCTCCTCCCCATTTCCAATGTATTGTCAAGGCCTACCCATTTACATTTGCAACATCCCCTTTTCTCCTCTGACATTACTAGCATTCTGGTCTTAGCCTTCATCTTCTCATACCTGGATTGTTGATTTAGCCTTCATTTAGCCATTAAAATGATTTGTCTAAAATATAGGTCCAATCATTTCACTCTCTACTTCAGAAACTCCAGTGGTCCCCTGTGCCTCTGGGATCAAATGCAAAAATCTCTATTTGTCATTCAAAGCCCTTTCCAGGCTTCTGAGATCTTACTCTCCTGTCATACACTTTCTGATCTAGGAGCAACTGGTCATTTTCTTTCCCTCTTCAGTTCAACATAGTCTCTTCCTTGGCTTTCTTTAAATCTTAGCTAATGTCTCATCTTTTATGGGAAACCTTTCCTTCTTAATTCTAGTACATTCCATTTTATTAAATATTTCCCATTTATCTGGTAGATAGCTTCTTCTCTCTCTTATTTGTATTTAGTGCACTGCCTACCCCAAACTAGGTACTTGATAAATATTTATTGCTTGTTTGATTTTTTTCTGGGTGATCTTTTCTGGGGTAAGGTAAGGTAGATGATGATCTTATCTAGACTAGAGGCAGTATGTGTTAAATTTCTGAATTACTACCCTTAATCCATTCACATAACAAAAGGGTTTTTTTGTTGTTGTTGCTGTTGTTCTGATCTATCATATCTTCAAACGAGAAAGTAGGGGGAAAGGCCTTTTTTAGGATAGAATTATTTCATATTTTTAGTTTTATAAACAAGGTTCGTTTTTAAAAATGTTTCCATTCCAAAAATGTCTCTTTCTCATCACAACATAAACTTCTTTAAGGAAGGTTGTTTCATTCATTCTTTGTACTTTGTACTGTTACCTGGAACCCAGTAGGCATTTAATAAATACTTTATTGATTGAATGGTTGTCTTGAATGCCAGGTTAGGAAGTTTGATCTTTACCCCATAGGGAAATGATGGAAGATTTAGAGCTGCAAGGGATGGAGCTTAGGTATAATTTGATCCCACCTTCCAACGCAGGAGGAAGAAACTCTATCTGTGTTAGATATCTATACCTGGGAAATCAGTTGAAGTTCAGATCGGCTAATGCAGAGATTTTGGGAAAGCCCCTTCTCCTTTCTGTTAGTGGGGTTTTTTTTCCCTTTTCCTTTTCCTTTTTTATTTTTCCTGTAAAATGAAGGGGTTCTATTCATCTCTGAGATGTCTTCTAGTCCTCCATCACTGATTCTTTTATCCTGTGCAAGTTTGGGGAAAAATAAAAGGGTTGTAAAACACTAGCTAATGGCATTCACTGCACAATGAATGAGCAAAATCATCATTTCCCGAAATACGGCCCAGAGCAGGCAGGGCCCAGACAGGATCTATCTAATCAATCAATATTGGTTGTAATTTTTGCCATGTTGTAAGTCTGGATTTGTGGCTTTGTCAGCTACAGATGATGAGTCATTCTTGCAATAAAATAAAGATTAAGTTTATGCATAGTATCCTTTTTACACAAATCTTTTTTTTTGTTAAATTTTATTTTTTTATTTTATTTGTATAACATTTGTGTGGGTAATTCTTCAACAATAACCCTTACATAGCTTTCCGTTACAAATTTTTCCCCCAACTCCCCACCCCTCCCCTAGATGGCAGGATCTCCACTACATGTTAATTATGTTAAAATCTTTTTACACAAATCTTAAGAATGGCATTGCAAGAATTAATAAGTTTTAGAAGCAAAGTAAGGTCTTAGAGTGCCAATTTCAGTATGTGATTCTGTGTAGTATTGTTGCTTTCATGTCATCCTTCCTATGCAGACTTATTGTACTATGTTGTAAGTTTTAAAATACACTTTTAAATGTGTTTTCCAGAGTTTGAATATTTGTTATAGATTACTGTTCTTTGTAAATAATACTAAACTGAATTTTTTTTGTTAAACAAAATTTTTAGACATATATAATAATGAATGGAATATGAATAATATTGGAAATATTTTAAGAACAACATAGGAAATCAGTCATCTCTTTACTATATATTTATTTTAAATGAATGGATAAATAAAGCATTTGCTAAATGCTTACTCTTATCAAAGATCTATGCTGTTTGGGACATACAAATTTAAAAAACAAAATAATTCCTTCTTAAAGAGCTCACATTCAAATGGTGCAGTGCCAAGGCAGATGTTAATACCACCTCTTTAATGTTATCACTACTGATAAAGTGATATCCATTTCTGATTAAATGATTCTGTTAAAACATTTAACAGTGCCAAGGACTTTGGTGACTAGAACAATAAATCATTTCTACAGTATATTGAGTTATAGTAATACAAATCATGCATTTGTCAGGTTTTTTTTTTTTTTTTAAAGAAAGGCTCTGAAGTTTTTAGTATGACCCTGTCATAGAAAAATAATTCTCGGTTTATTATTATGATCACACATTTAAGAAATAAATAAAATATTATGAAAAATACAGAATAACTCTATCACCAGAATTCCCTTAAATTCGTATTTCTCATTCCTGAATCCCATCATTGCTCAATCTTTCTGGAAAGCAATTTGGAATTCAATAAAGAGTAACTAAAAGTTCTATGTTCTTAGCCTCCAGAAATGTAGATACCCATCTATCACAGAGTTAACTAAAGAAGTTATGGTGAATGAATGTAATGGAATAATATTGTGCCATTAAAAAATGTATATAAAGAAACATGGAAAGACATTTGTGAACTGATCCAAAGTGATGAAGTAAACAGAACTAGCCACTACAATGTATATGAAAGAACAACAGCAAGAAAACAAATGAAATTAAATGCTACAAAATTATAATGACCATAAGTGACTCCAAAGAAGAGATGTGAAGAAACATTCCGTTCTTTCTTTGTAGAAGTAGGAAAACCATGATGGTGGAAAATTGCATCTAATATCAGACTTTTTCAATAGATTGGCTAGTTTTGAAGAACATTTCAGTTTTCTTTCTCTTTTTCTGTTTTTTATTGTAAATCATTGACATTTTGGACACTATTAGAAGGGCTATAATAGGAAATAACTTTCTATATCTATCTATATTTTTGGCTGAGGCAATTGGAGTTAAATGACTTGCCCAGGGTCACACAGCTAGGAAGTATTGTCTCTGAGGCCAAATTTGAACTCAGGTCCTTTTGACTTTAGGGCTGGTGCTCTATCCATTGCTACCTAACTGCCTCTATAATAGGAAATATAATGATATAATGATATGAGAACAACAGATGTTGATTTGAAATTACTTCCATATCATCTTTCACATGTAAATTTTTAAATACTTTTAAATTATTTTTTCATTAAAGCCTTTTATTTTCAAAACATATTCATAGATAATTTTCAATATTCATTTTGGCAAAACTTGTATTCCAAATTTTTTTTCTTTCTCTAGACTACAAGTAATCCAATATATATTAAAGATGTGCAATTCTTCTATAGGTATTTCCACAATTTTCATGTTGCACAAGAAAAATCAGATTGAAAAAATGAGTAAGAAAACAAAATGCAAGCAAACAACAACAACAAAAAAGGGAATATACTATGTTGTGATCTACACTCAGTCCCCACAGTCCTCTCTCTGGATACAGATGGCTCTCTTCATCACAAGACCACAAGATCACCTCGATGTTGAAAAGAGCCACATTCATCAGAATTGATCATCATATAAAAAATAAATTTTTAAAAGTTTAAATTTATTTCTTTAAAATTTGTCAGAATGCTACATAAGAGCCATTAGAAAAGATTTTTTTAGATTTGTTCTACTGACTACACAGTTAAAATTTTAAGAGCATTTTAAATTTTAGACTTGGGTAATTAAACTGACAAGCTTCCTAATGTCTTTTACTGCTACACACACACACACACACACACCCTCTCCTTGAAATATTCAGACACACACACACACACACACACACACACACACACACACACACACACACACACCCCTCTCCTTGAAATATTCAGTATCATGGAGATAATTTTGGATTCTTAAGAAAGATTATTAGAGAGGCCAGATTCTAAATATTTAAAGAGAAAAGATAATTTGATTTTTTTTTAACTTCATGCCTTGGGATTTTTTTTATGGAAAAAACCAAAAACATGTTGCTTCATTCATTTCTTGTAACCTCTTCTTTGTGTAACTCATTGAATTTTCAGTGCTTCAAGGTAATTTTTCTCAATTTTGAATTGGGAAAGAGCTCCTTTTAAATTGACTATTTAACCTAATGTAATTTTAATTGAAGCCTGACAGTTTCCTAGAATATGTAGTAGCAGAACAACATATTTCCTCTCCTTCCCACCTGCTCTGTGGTATAGGCTCCCAAAGTTTTGTAGTCTCTGGCAGTGCTGATGGGAGCTCTTGACCTGGAACGTACAAGTTCCTCTTTGATTAGGTAGAATTATAATAGAGACTTGTCAGGCTTTGTAGAAGTCCTAATGAAGGTCATAGCAGTTTATTAAAAAAATTTATATTTTTATAGAGAATTGTCTCATATTTATAAAAATTCAAGCCATTCTCCAATCAATAAATGGTCAAAGGATATGAACAGACAATTTTCAGAGGATGAAATTAAAACTATTTATAGTCATATGAAAAGGTGCTCCAAATCACTATTGATCAGAGAAATGCAAATCAAGACAACCCTGAGATACCACTTCACACCTGTCAGATTGGCTAAAATGACAGGAAAAGTTAATGATGAATGTTGGAGGGGTTGTGGGAGGGCTGGGACACGGATGCATTGTTGGTGGAGCTGTGAACGGATACAGCCATTCTGGAGAACAATTTGGAGCTATGCTCAAAAAGTTATCAAACTGTGCATACCCTTTGACCCAGCAGCATTTCTATTGGGCTTATATCCCAAAGAAATCATAAAGGAAGGAAAAGGCCCCACATGTGCAAGAATGTTTGTGGCAGCCCTTTTTGTAGTGGCTAGAAACTGGAAATTGAATAGATGCCCTTCAATTGGAGAATGGCTGAATAAATTATGGTATATGAATGTTATGGAATATTATTGTTCTGTAAGAAATGACCAGCAAGATGATTTCAGAGAGGCCTGGAGAGACTTGCATGAACTGATGCTGAGTGAAATGAGCAGAACCAGGAGATCATTATACACGGCAACAACAGTACTATATGACGATCAATTCTGATGGACATGGCTCTCTTCAACAATGAAATGTTTCAAACCACCTCCAGTTGTTCACTGAAGAAAGCCATATACACCCAGAGAGAGGGATGTGAAATGTGGACCACAACATAACATTCTCATACTCCTTGATTGATGTTTGCTTACATTGTGTTTCCTTTATCTGATATATCTTTTGTGTAGATAAGATTTTTCTTGCACAACAATGATAAGTTTGGAAATATGTATACATATATT
>JAJPUD010000841.1:10710-22513 GCA_023553655.1 Myrmecobius fasciatus
GCAGCACAACTGGTTTGAATCACATCATTGTTGAAGAGAACCATGTCCATCAAAATTGATCATCGTATAGTCTTGTTGCTGTGTACAATGTTCTCCTGGTTCTGCTGATTTCACTCAGCATCAGTTCATGCAAGTCTCTCCAATCCTCTCTGAAATCCTCCTGTTGGTCATTTCTTACAGAACAATAATATTCCATAACATTCATATACCATAATTTATTCAGCCATTCTCCAATTGATGGGCATCTTTTCAATTTCCAGTTTCTTGCCACTACAAAAAGGGCTGCCACAAACATTTTTGCACATGTGGGTCCCTTTCCCTCCTTTAAAATCTCTTTGGGATATAGGCCCAGTAGAAACACTGCTGGGTCAAAGGGTATGCACTGTTTGATAACTTTTTGAGCATAGCTCCAAATTGTGTGAGCAGCCTTTTAAGGACTATGCTGTTCACTTCCTGGCATGAGGAAGGGCTAGAGAAGGTTCCCTAAAAATGTTTGCTTCACTTAAACCTGCACTACTTATCTAGTATTTAAACACCAAAAAATGTCTAAAAACTTTTGCAAAGATTATTCCACTCACCTTCAGTACATAAAATGTGCTTATGGATGACTTCAAATCCAGTACACCTGAAAAACTGCTCTTCTTACAAAGAGAACTCAGTGTATTGAATCCAAATAGCAGCCTAAATGAAATGAGGCTGACAAGTGAAGACCAGATTACTGAAATCAGAGCTAGACATATATTTTTTCTGGAAATGGGAAGTTCCTTGAAGCTGGCTTAGATTTTACATCAAAACTAATCTAGTCAACAAGCGAGTATGCCTCCCCAAAGGAGTAAACAGGCTCATGATATTGTTGTTTGCCACTTGCATGATAGTGCCATGCTACCATCGTCAATGTGTAAACTTCCTCTATCATGAACCCTGATGAGATCAAAGAAAAATTTTATGAAAACCTGGAGATTGCCATCATCAGTGTGCCAAAAGAGAACAAGTTTATAATTCGGAATGACTTTAATATCAGAGTAAACACAGACTTTCAGAAACAGCAGGGAGTCTGTGGGAGGCATGGAGTTGGAAAAAGAAACAGCAATGGTCACTTACTACTGAAGACTTGTGTGTCTCATGACCTCATTATCAACTATCTTCTGTTTACCTAAATGCAATAAAACCTTGTGAACACATCCCTGCAGCAAACATTAGCATAGATTATATCCTTTTAAGGAGAAGAGACAGACAGGATGTGAGAGTGGCAAAGGCCACATGTAGTATAGAGTATTAGACTGATCATAGACTTATCCTAAACATTTGAATTCAACAAAAGTGTCGATTCCAAAGCAAAATGACTATCAGAATCGTTTGACTTAATTCAGGAGATTAGAATACTTCTCCAAGTGAAAATAGTTTGCTGCTAATGAGGAGGGAAAACTGAGCCAATACATGGTTGGCAACAGAGTAGTAGAAAAAGAGTGGGTGGGGCAGCTAGGTGGTGCAGTGGTTAGAGCACCAACCCTGAGGTCAGGAGGACCTGAGTTCAAATATGGTCTCAGACACTTAACATTCCCTAGCTGTGTGACCCTGGGCAAGTCACTTAACCCCAATTGCCTCAGCAAAAAACAAAAACAAAACAGAAAAAGAAAAGGAGTGGGTAGCTTTCAGAGGTTTGGTATACAGTGCCATATTTACTCATCTGGACCAGAACACTTGCAAATATCAAAATTAGTTTGAGGAAAATGGTGGGAAAATTCAGAAGAGGCTAAACAAAAAATTAGAACTCCACAGGATTTAATGATAGAATAGTTCATCCATTCCTACAGAGACAGCAGCAGTAGAGTACAAGTGAAGTTTAGAGAATAGCAGGATTCTAGTACCAGTAAAAAAGGCAGGCAAAATTTAGTTTTATGCTGATGGCAACAATTCAAAACACTTTTATGATGCCCTACTAATGGCTATTTAAGACTATTTGTGGATCAAAACATGTGGTGCATTTCAAATGTTTAGCACTGATGGAACCACATCAATTAGTGTTAAAGACAAGATCCTAGAGAAATGGGCTGAACCTATCTTCCATAGTGTTCTCAAAATATTGTCATCAATCAATGCTGCAACCCTTGATTTATTTTTTATTTATTTTTATTTTTTTGCTGAGGCAATTGGGATTAAGTGACTTGCCCAGGGTCACACAGCTAGGAAGTATTGAGTGTCTGAGACCAGATTTGAACTCAGGTCTTCCTGATTTCAGGGCTGGTGCTCTATCCACTGCACCATCTAGCTGTCTCAACATTTGAATGTTTATCTTAGGTTTAGATCGACTTTGGTCAATCCTTCTCTAGCAGAACCTCCAACTGAAAAAGAGGTTTTTGAATGCTATTAGGCTCCTCTCGAATAACAAAGCACCTGCTGCTGATTCTATTCTAGCTGAAATTTAAAAAGCAGAGGGTTCACTTCTCAGATAAAACCTGATTGAAACTTTTGAGGTTATATGACAAGAGGTAATTATCCCATAAGAATTCTAGGATGCCCCCATTGTCCATCTCTATAGAAGAAAAGGAAATAAATTATACTGTGACAATCACAGGGAAAGTCTGTCTATTAGTCATCTCTTATTAGTCATTAGGTTATTATCAGAATCATCCTTAATAGGCTAAGCCTTCACCTGGAAGATAAAAATCTACCTAAGAGTTGGTATGGCTTCAGAAAGGACTGAGGAATTGTTGATACGATGTTTGCTACCTGACAACTCCGGGAAAAAGGCCAGCAGAACAGAGGACTATATACAGCATTTGTTGATACTGTCAGGAATAAGGGCCTGTGAAAAAATTTTGACAGAATTTAGTTTCTTGGAGAAGGTATTCAGTGTCATACAAAAGTTTCATGATGGCATGCTTGCTCATGGAGTGAAGCAGGGCTTGCTCTTATGCTTTTTAACATGATGTTTTCAGTGATGTTATTGGACACCTTCAACAAGGATGAAAATAGCATCAAGATTAGCTCCCACACTGATGGTAAATTATTTAATTTAAAAAGGTTACAAGTCAAGACTAAAGTGGAAGGAGAATTGGTACATAAATGTTTTCCAATGATTGTGCACTGAATGAAGCCTCTGAGACTGATTTGCAATAAAGTATGGATTGATTCCTGCTCCTTGTGCAAATTTTGACCTAACAATTAACACGCACGAAACAGAGTTCTCCACCAGTCAGCATCATCCATATATGGAAGGAATCCTTGATTACAGCAAATGGAGAATTTTGAATGCTTTGGATATGTTCACTTATCTTGGCAGTATATTTTCCAGAGATGTACACATGGATGGTGAGGTTGACAAATGTATTGCCACAGCTAGTTTAGTGGTTGGGAGGTTCCAAGGAAAAAATGTGGAGAAAAGAGGTATTAGATTGCCCAGCAAACTGAAGGTCTATAAAGCTGTCATGTTGACCTCATTGTTGTATGCTTTTGGTTCTATCAGGAAACTGAATCACTTTCATTTGAATTGTCTTAGGAAGATTCTGAAGATCACCTGGCAAGATAAGGTACTTGATACCAAGGGTTCTTTCTCAAACTAAACTGCCCAGTAAGAGTGCAACTCTGAGGGGCAGGCCACATTGTTTGAATGTTTTGGAGAATTCACATAAGGTAAATGCTCACTTGGAGGTCAGAAGTGGTGATACAAGGACACTCTCAAGATCTCTTTGAAGAACTTTGGATTTGATTATGTGACATGGGAGATGCTAGCAAAGGATTACCCAGCTTGGCTTGCCAAATCAAAGAAGGTACTGTGCTTTTTGAGCAAAGCAGAATTGCAGTAGCTCAAAAGAAACATGAGATGCACAAATTTAAAGACATCTCCACTCCAAATATTCTTGTGGACTATTTGTGCTTGACCTGTGAAAGAGCTTCCTGAGATAATATTGGTCTGCTCAGTCATAGTCAGACACACTGTACTTTGACCCTAATAGTGATGTCATTTTAGTCCTCTTTAAGAACAAATGACAACCATGCTAAATGATAGGGATATAAAAAGGGACAATAGACTGATCCTGCCCTTAAGGAACTTGCAATCTAAAGGGATAGCAGAATATAACAAATAAATACAAAGCAAGGAAAAGCAGGAAATAATAGAGGAAAGACACTATAATTAAGAGGGGTTAGGAAAAACTTCAGTAAAAGATGGAATTTTAGTTGGAACTTAAAGAAAATCAGGGAAGCAGTAGTTAGAATGGAGAATGGAGAGCATTCCAAGCCTGGGGGATAGCCAGAGAATGATCAGGGGTGTCTTGTTTGTAGAACAGACAGGAGACCAATGTCACTGGATTAGGGAATAAGGTGTGAGAAGACTGAAGAGGTAGGAAGGAATGAGGTTATGAAGGACTTTAAATACCAAACAGAGTATTTTATATTTGTTCCTGGAGGCAATAGGGAGCATCTAGAGTTTATAGACTGGATATGTGATGATATGATCAGACTTGTGTTTTAGGAAAATCACTCCTGGCTGAGTGGAGATGGATTGAAGGGGGTAGAAACATGATAAGGCAGGCCCACCAGCAGGTTATTCCAGTACTCTATGTGTGTGTTGATAAGGGTCTATGGAGTCCGCCCATTCTGCAATGTAAGATCTTGGTTGATTAGAGCTGGGGTGTTAAGTTCAAATAGAAAAAATCAATGGAGTATAAGGATCCCTGTGGGCTCCATATTGACTTAGAAAACCAACTGTTTTAATTGTGTTTTTATGGATTTTGTTAAATATTTCCCAATTACATTTTAATCTGATTCTGGCTTTACTTGGAGTGTTGTGGGTCACATACAACCTAGGCAGCATGTTTGACACCTCTGGCCTAAGGCACTGATGGTTTAAGGGACTTGCCTAGAAATTCCTCCCTTCAAGTTCAGCTCTTTAATCTCTCTGTCATGCTGTTATTATTCTGGGGTAGGGAAAGATCTTTTTAGGATCTCAGGGTATACTCTATTGCAACCCTTTCCCTCTCTCATGTCCTATTTTCTTATCTTCCAAGCACATATTTTCCCCAAAATATGTCCTACTCTTCTATTCTCCTCCAGTCAAGCTCCAGACAGTTGCTATTTCCTCAGCTGACAGGAGGTTGCTACTCTTACCCCAACTCCAGCCTCAGCAATTCTCTCTATGACAAGTAGAAGGGACTTTCTAAATTTCCACCCTGCTTGAGATAAATAGCTAAGTAAAAGACATTTGTTCCATAGAAAGCAAAGGCTGCTGCTCATGAAAGAAGTATTTGGTATTGTCCAGTCATGTGAAGAGAGCTGCAGATGAGAAGGGGGAGGATTTGTTAAGTCTTGGGCTATCATGCTTACTAATAAAGTTTATTTCTGATTTCTCCAGAGGATACTGGCCAACTGCAGATGCCGGAAAACTGAGGCTACCTCTTCTACTTATTGGTACACACTTAAATTTCCAATGCAGAACTGAGTGCAAAGAATTAGAATTTGTCAGAGCTGAAAGCAATCAGAAATCATGAAATATTTAATCTAAAAAGAACTTAAGGATCTAGAATGGTAGACCTGGAAGAAACCTTAGAGATTATTGAGTTATTTTTAGAGGAAGAAATAGCTTAAAGTCATATAGTTCTTCTAAGATCTTAAGATTCCAAGTCCTGGACCATTAAGGTCAACAAAGAAATCAAATCCATAAACTAGCATCCCAAAGATAAGTGCCTTATTTTGCCATCAACTAAAATAGTCTCTCAGAAATTTTAAAATATAGCTGAGGGGTCTACATAATCATAATTTGAGTAAAAGGATCCCTAGTTCCCATACAGAGCACTCAAGATAACAATATACATGTTGGGTACAGAATTGCCTCCATTTCACTCCACAGAAAATGCACAGAAGATTCTTAGTAGCCCATCAATAATTGATCTAGGCTCTGTAGAGTCCCCTAGATTCAGAGTGATACCTTGTATTTTGGATTCCTCTTGGAAGATGAAACTAGGATTTCTAGAGGTACTACTCCCTGACACGCTGGTGAGACCTGTTTTTACCCTCGAACATTCAAACTTACAATTAATTTGGAACAATCTTACTGTTCCAAATACTTAGACTTCTCCTGGAAGAGAAATTCATTTGAAATGCTAGACAAAAGAATCTCCCACTACATTGGTTTGGCCCACTTGCACTTAACAAATTCATAAAGCATTAAACCTTATGATATGACCCTAAGGCCTTGAAAACTCTTTTTCTGCCCCCCATTCCCTACCTATTCTAGAAGGAAAATGAACATGAGGTGATTAGGAGCACAACTCCAAGAATGGTGCTAATTAGGAACTCCTCATCTCTAGAAAGCTGGAATTAGGGAAACTCTTACTACCTGACCATGTGGTTTCTTTCCTGTGGTCATGAGGTTGAGAGTAGGTGCAGCCGCCATGTGTCTTTGTTATTGCTTCTACAGAGCTGAGTCCAGGAGTTTAGTTATAGGAACTAGGAGGTCCAGAAAATTTTGATACTGTGCCATTATCTCTAGATCACTATGCTCATTTACCACTGTGCACATAATCTATTCCACTGATATTATGTTCATTTACTAATGTGTACTTGCTCTATTTCACTGATTCACTACTCTTATTTCTTAGCTGGTACCAATTGTTTTGATGATTACTGCTTTATAATGCAGTTTGAGATCTGGTATTGCTAGGCTATTTTCCTTCATATTTAAAAGAATTGATTCCCTTGATATTCTTGATCTTTTGCTCTTCCAGATGAATTCTATTTTTTCTAGCTCTACAAAATAGTTTTTTTTTTTTTGATAATTTGATGGATATGGCACTGAATAAGTAAATTGATTTAGGTAGAATTTTTATTTTTATATATTGATGGCCTATTCTTGAACAATTATTATTTTTCCAGTTTTTTAGATCTGATTGGATTGGGTAAAAAGTGTTGAGTAATTGTGTTCATATAGTTTTTTTTTGCTTGTCTTGACAGGCAGACACTCGAGTATTCTATCTTGTCTACAATCATTTTAAATGGAATTTCTCTTTCAATCTCTTGTAGAGACTTTATTGATAATATATAGAAATGCTGATGATTTATGTGAGTTCATTTTATATCTTGCAAGTATGCTAAAGCTGTTAAACATTTCAACTAGTTTTTTATTTGATTCTTTTTTTTATTAAAGCTTTTTATTTATATAACATATGTATGGGTAGTTCCCCAGCATTGATCTTTACAAAGCTTTCCATTACAAATTTTACCCCCAGTCCCCTCCCCTCGCCTAAATTAGAATTTTTTATACTGTCATATCATCTGCAAAGAGTGACAATTTTGTATCCTCATTGTCTATGCTAACTCCTTCAATTTCTTTTTTCTTTTCTTATTTTTGAGTCATTTACTTCTATTTGTTCAATTTTAATTTTTAAAGTATTATTTCCTTCAGATATCTTTTTTAGCTCCTTTTGTAGCTGGCCAGTTGAATTTCTTGATTCAATGCATTCTTTTTCCATTTTGCCAATTTTATTTTTCAGTGAATTTTTGTTTTTTTCCAATTCACCAATTTTGTTTTTCAGTGAATTGTTGTCTTTTTCCAATTCACCAGTCCTGTTTTCCAGTTTTTGATATCTCTGTTGCCCTAATCTCAATTTATTTCCCCATTCTTCTTCTAGCTCTCTTTTGAGATTCTTTATGCAATCTTCCAGGTAAGCCTTCTGAAAAGGAGACCAGCTTAAGTCCGCCTTTGTGGCTTCATCTGGGATTGTTTTCAGAATCTCAGGATCTGAGAACTGCTCTACTTTTTCTCTGTAAAAGCTGTCTATGGTGAGAGCTTTCTTCTGCTTCTTACTCATGCTTTTGAGCTGAGGTATCAGTCACCAGCAGGGAATACTGACTCAGTTTCAATTTGCCCTGGGGCAGTTTGCCAAGTTGACTTCCGATCTGAAGCTGGTCAGGCTAGAGCCGCACTAGGACCATGTTTTCAGCTGTCCTCAATCCACTCTTTACCAAAGGCAGATCTGCCAAAGCACCTGCCCGCAAGCAGAGCAAAGTGGCCCAGGAGTCTCCCAGGGGCTTCCTGGGTGCCTAAAATCCACCTCTGTCGCAGTCCAACTTCCACCCCGGTGCTGGTGTCTGATCCTGGCCAGTGGCCGATTTCCCCTGAGGCTAATCTCCGGAGTTTTTTCAAAGTAAATTGTTGGTAGAAGTACGTTGTAGTCCAAGTGTTTGGTGGAGCCCTCACTCCAAAACCAGTTCGGAGGCTCAATTTGTCTGGGTCTGAGGGAAGGTCTCAGGAGCTCACAGAGAACGCTGTCTACAATTCACCATCTTGGCTCCGCCCCCTTCTTTTCTTATTTTTATAGCTAATATTTCTAGTATAATATTGAATAGTAGTGGTGATAATAGGCATCTTTGCTTCATTTCTGGGAAGGCTTCTGACTTATTCCCATTATAAATAATGCTTACTGATGGTTTAAAATAGATGTCATTTATAAATATCATTTATCATCTTTTTTCTAAGATGGGTTTAAATATTTTATTTCCTCTTCTGTTAACTTACATTTTTGTAAATATTAATCCATATCACTTATATTATTAGATTTATTGACATATAATTGGGGAAAATAGCTCCAAATAGTTGCTTTAATTCCCTCTTCATTGGTGGTCAAATTCGCTCTTTTCAATTTTGATACTGATAATTTGATTTTCTTCTTCCTTGTTTTAAAATCAAATTAACCAATGTTTATTTGTTTTCATAAAACCAGATTGTAGTTTCACTAGTTCAATGATTTTTTTAGTTTAGGTTTATTCATTTTTCCTTTGATTTTTAGGATTTCCAATTTGGTGTTTAATAGGGAATTTTAATTTATTTTTTCCCTTTGTTATTTTTATGCCCAATTCATTATTTGCTCCTTCGCTATTTTATTTTATTTTATTTTGCTGAGGCAATTGGGATTAAGTGACTTACCCAGGGTCACACAGCTAGGAAGTGTTAAGTGTCTGAGACCAGATTTGAACTCAGGTCCTCCTGATGTCAGGGATGGTGCTCTATCCACTATACCATCTAGCTTCCCCTCTTTCTCTATTTTATTGATGTATTTATGGATATACATTTTCCCCTAAGTATTGCTTTGGCTGCATCCCATAAATTTTAATATGTTATCTCATTGTTGTCATTCTTTTGGTGAAATTGTTTCTATGACTTATTTTTTGACCCACTTATCCTTTAGGATTAGATTAGATATTAATGGATTTTTAATCTATCTTTCCACTGCCCTTTATTGCATTATGATCTAAAAAGGATGTATGTAACATTTCTGCTTTTCTGCATTTGGCTGAGGTTTTAGGGCTCTAATACAAAGTCAGTTTTAGTGTAAGTACTATGTATTGCTGAGAAAATAGTATATTCTTTACTATTTTCATTCAATTTTCTACAGTTTTATCACATTTTAATTATCTAAAATTCTATTTACCTCAAGTTCTTGGGTTTTTTTTTTTGGTTAGTTTTATATAGTCCTTAGAGGAGAAAGTTGATGTTCCTTACCAGTATATATATATATATATATTTTTTTCTATTTCCTTTTGTTACTCATTTAACTTCTCCTCTAAAATTTTGGATGAAAAAATGTTTTAAAAATTTGGATATTATGCCATTTGGTGCATATATACTTAGTACCGATATTACTTCATTGTCTATGGTACTTTTTAGTAAGATGTAATTTCTTTATCTCCTTTAAATCTATTTTATATACATCTATAAATCTTCTTTAGATCTATTTTTGCTTTTGCTTTGTTTGAGATCATGATTGCTGTCCTGGCTTTTTTAATTATTATTATTATTATTTCAAAAGAAGCATAATTGGTTCTGCTTCAGCCCCTTACTTTACTTTGCATGTATCTCTCTGCTTCAAGTGAGTTTCTTTTGTTAATTGTGATTTGCCTCTATCCTATTTTTCCCATATATCCTCTTCTTTTTTCTTTCACTTTGTCTCTTCCCACAAGTATTTTGCTTCTGATCACCACTTCCCTTCTTTCAGTCCTCCACCCCTTCTTTGATTCCCCTCTCTTCCTACTTCCCTATAAGGGTAAGATAGATTTTTATATCCACTTGAGAGTATATGTTATTCTCTCTTTGAGCCAATTTTAATGAGAGTAAGGTTCAAATGTTGCCTGCCATCCCTAACTCCCCAATTTCCCCTCCATGGTAATGTCTTTTGCACCTATATATGTGAGATAATTTACTCTATTCTACTACTCTCTTCCTCTTCTCTCAATGCAGTTCTTTTTCTTACCCCTTGATTTTTTTTGAATATCATCCCATCATAATCAACTTATACTTTTTCCCTCTATTCTCTTTCTAATTGTCCTAATAATGATAATTTTAAAAAAATTTGTTTTAACTTAATAGTATTTTATTGTTGTAATTACATGTAAAGATAGTTTTCCACATTCATTTTTTATAAAGCTTTTTATTTTCAAAGCATATGTATAGATAGTTTTCAATATTCATCCTTGCAAGATCTTATATTTCAATTTTTTCTCCCTCCCTTCTCCCCATCCCCTCCCCTAGATGGCAAGTTATCCAATATATGTTAAATATATGCAATTCTTCTATACATATTTCCAAAATTATCATGCTGCACAAGAAAAATCAGCTCAAAAATAAAAAATAATGAGAAAGAAAACAAACTGCAAGCAAAGAACAACAAAAAAGTCAAAATACTGTGTTGTGATCCATACTCAGTCCCCACATCCTCTCTCTGAATGCGGATGGCTCTCTATCACAAGACCATCAGAACTAGCCTGAATAATCTCTCTTCAACATTCATTTATGTAAGATTTTGAGTTCCAAATTTTTTCTCCCTTTCTTTCTTACCTCCCTCTCTCCATAAGACAGAAAACAATTTGATATAGGTTATATGTGTATAGTCATTTTAAACATATTTCCATATTGGTCATGTTGTGAAAGAAAAATAAGAACAAAAAAGAAAAAAATGAGAAAAAAAAAAACAAACAAAAAAAGGTACAGTCTGCTTCAATCCGCATTCAGTCTCTATAGTTCTTTCTCTGGATGCAGACAGCATTTTCCTTCTCAAGTCTATTAAAATTGTTTTGGATCACTATAATGCTGAAAAGAGCTAAGCCTACCATAGTTGATCAAGTGATAATATTTATAAAAGTTACAAGTATCCTCTTCCCATGTAGGAATGTAAACAGCTTAACCTTACTGAATCTCTTATGTATTTTTTTTGTTTACCTCTTTATGTTTTTCTTGAATCTTGTATTTGAAAATTAAATTTTCTGTTCAGCTTTGTCTTTTCATCAGGAATTCTTGAAAATCCTTTATTTCATTGAAAATTCATTTTTTCCTGAAGGATTATGTTAAGTTTCTGTGGGTAAGAGATTCTTGGATGTAATGCTAGCTCCTTTGCCTTCTGAAATAACATATTCTAAACCTACCACTCCTTTAGTGTAGACCTTGCTAAGTCTTATCTTATCCTGGCCGTGGCTCCATGATATTTAAATTGTTTTTTTCTAGCTGCTTGCAGTATTTTTCTCCTTGACCTGAAAGCTTTGGAATATGGTTATAATATTTGTGGAAGTTTTCATTTTGGGATCTCTTTCAGGAGGTGATTGTTAGATTCTTTCAATTCCTATTTTATCCTCTGGCTATCTCACATCTGGGCAGTTTTCCTTGATAATTTCTTTTTTTTTAATAGAAGTTTTTTATTTTCAAAACATATGCAAGGATAATTTTTTCAACATTGACCCTTCAAAAAACCTAGTATTCCAATTTCTCCCCTTTTCCCTCACTCTCCCTTCCCCCCGTTTTCCCCTTAGATGGAAT
>JAJPUD010000841.1:27513-54888 GCA_023553655.1 Myrmecobius fasciatus
GCTGCAGTCTGGGTTCAGTAGACCACCCCCCTGCCCAATTAAAACAGACCTGTTTTGAGGTTCTTCCAGAGTATCTTCTTCTAGAATCGTGTTGTTCTCCAGATATTGTGGATTTTTTTGCTTCAGAATCAGTCTAGAGGCTTCATATGTTGTTGGTTTGAGGGGAGGTTAGAGGAGGTTACAGAGACTCCTGTCTGATCTCTGCCACCATGGCTCCCCATACATATTTATACTATTATCTTATTGCACAAGAAAAACTCAGATCAAAAAGTAAAAAAAAAAGAAGAAAAAAAATTTAAGCAAATCATAACAAAATGAGTGAAAATTCTATGTTGTAATCCACCCTCAGTTCCTACAATCCTCTCTCTGGGTTTGAATGGCTCTCATCATCACAAGATCACTGCAACTGGCCTCAAACATCTCATTGTTGAAAAGAGCCATATCCTTCAGAATTGATCATCATATAATTTTGTTGTTGCTATGTATAATGATCTCCTGGTTCTGCTTATTTCACTTAGCATCAGTTCATGTAAGTTTCTCCTTACTGATCATCCTGTTGATAGTTTCTTATAGAACAATAATATTCCATAACATTCATATGCCATAATTTATTCAGCCATTCTCCAATTGATGGACATCCACTCAATTTCCAGTTTCTTGCCACTACAAAAAGGACTGCCACAAATATTTTTGTACCTATGGATCCCTTTTCCTCCTTTAAGATCTCTTTGGGATATAAGCCCAGTAGAAACACTGCTGCATCAAAGGATATGCACAGTTTGATAACTCTGGACATAGTTCCAAATTGCTCTCCAGAATGATTGGATCTGTTCACAATTCCACCAACAATATATGTGTTCCAGTTTTCCCACATCCCCTCCAACATTCGTCATTATTTTTACCTGTCATCTGAGAGAGAGAGAGACAGAGAGAGACAGAGAGAGTCAATTTTATTTCTCAACAAAATATTTCACATTTTCTTCCATTTTGTCCCATATTTTTGATTTTGTTTGTTTCTTAATGTCTTATAGAGTCATTAGCTTTTACTTGCAGTTCTAATTTTTAAAGAATTATTTTCATCAGTGACCTTTTCTACCTTCTTTTCCATTTGGACAATTATTTTTCAAGAAGTTATTTTATCCAGTGAATTTTTGTATATCTTTTCCTTATTTTTTGATTTGTTCTTTACCAAGCTGTTGACACTTTTTTTATGATTCTCTTGCATCAATCTCTTTTCCCATTTCCCCTACCTCTCATTTAAAAAAAAATCCTTTTTGAACTCTTTCAAGAGTTCTTTTTTTGCCCTGAGATCAATTAAATTTCTTTAAAGCTTCACATATAGCCCTTTTAACATTCTCTTTTTTTTGAGTTTGTGTTTTGAGCAACTTTCCATGCTCAGGTTGTTCTCTTCTTCTTCTTTCTCCTTCTTCCTTCTTCTTCCTTCTTCTTTCTTCTTTCTTCTTCTCTTCTTTCTTCTCTTCCTCTTTCTTCTTCTCTTCTTTCTTCTCTCTTCTTCTCTTTTCTTCTTCTCTCTTCTTCTTCTTCTTCTTTCTTCTTCTTCTTCCTTGTTTTTAACTTGATGTTATAATTGGGTTCTGCTTCTAGAATGGAGGGAACACTATACCAAGCTTCTGCTGGTGGCTTGAGGCTTTGCTGGTGTACTGTGTTAAGGCCATGGGTCTTGCTGCTGGCTTGCATGGATGCTGCCTATACTGGTCTGCACTCCCTTTTATCCCAGTGAGACATTTTTTCTGCTAAACTTTTAAATTGTCTTGGTTTCACTTCCTCCTTTTGTTGATTCTGCCACTTCAAAATTCATTCTGAGGTATTATTTTATAGTTATTTGGAAGTGATTTTGGGAGAGTTCAGGTAAGTTCCTGCTTTACTGTACCAGCTTGACTCCATTTTTGAGCTGATGCTTTTGACCTAATGAATTAGACTGTAAAACTGATGGCTGTCAACCAGCTGTCAACTAGAACCAGCCTCTAACTTGCAGGTGGCCAGAGCTGACATAGAGGAGATCAGAGACAGGAAAATCAGAACATAAAAATAAGTTTAATTAATTTCAAGAGAAAATAGCATTTGTAAAGGAAGTCCTCCCTCCTAAAAAGGAGGTCTACTTTAGCATGTGGACCAAAAGCAGATCTTATAAACCACAAGGAGGATGGATTATGACATAATCTTTTAAGCTCGAGTTACTGTTCCCATGGGTCCTCTGGGAACAGTACTGTCTCAGTCTTGGAGGTGGTTTTCACTCTGTGGGGTACATAACCAGAGTTCTGTGACGGGAACAAAAGTGCAGTACCTGTCAGTGACAAGGAACAGGGATTATGAATATGTGATTTATGGCCCTAGGAAATAGGGGGAGCTAAATTCCTCAGTGAACACCTGGTGTGGGTCCAAGCAATACACTTTGCCAGAGGGTGATATCATTCTGAACACAAAGGATTATTATTATGCCAAGCTCAGGACACAGCCTGCTTGCTGGGCCTTAGCTCTGGGAAACAGCATATCTTTAAAATGTTTTGACATAGAAATATATCATCATATTATCAGGTCAATTCTCTATAGAAGTTAACTCTTAACCTTACCTGTCAAAATGAATCTTCTGTATCAGGATTTAGATCAAAGATATGTACAAGATACACTAAAATCTATACCAAGGGATCAACTGTTAACTAAATATGAGGTTAAATCAGTAATGATTCAACAAAATAAAAAGTGCTGATATTTGTCTAATCATCTCAGATAAAAAAAATTTTTCTAAGGACAAATTTATTTTCTTTTTTTTTCCTGAGGCAGTTGGGGTTAAGTGACTTGCCCAGGGTCACACAGCTAGGAAGTGTTAAGTGTCTGAGACCAGATTTGAACTCAGGTCCTCCTGACTTCAGAACCGGTGCTCTATCCACTGTGCCACCTAGCTGCCCCCTATAAAGCCTTTTTTTTTCAAATTTTTTTTTCATAGTAGACTTATTCCAACTTTACGAGACTATATTATATATATATATATATTATATCATAATATATATTATGAAGCTCTCATATATTAGTTGCTAGGGCAAATTTATACTCTGTAAATAGTCATGCAGCAATTGTTATGCATCTGCTAGTGGTCCATTTAGAAGCATTTGTGACAGACAATATATGGATTAGATTCATCCTATTCCTGATTGCTGATCCGCATTTGCTGGAAGGTTCAGAAAAAGGACTGGACTGAGCTCACCAATCCAGATGGGACACTTACGTTCAGGGGAGTAATGATCTTCATTTTCATTATGCTAAATGCCAGAGCTAATTGCTTTCCTTCTGCACTCTGTCAGCAACAGCAATAACAGGGTACATAACAGTACCCCAGACAAGAGGTGCTGTAATATAGATCCTTTCGGATATCAGCATCACACTTCATGACAGAGTTAAGAGGTGGTTTCATGAATGCCACAGGATTCCATACCTAGGAAGGAAGGCAGGAAGGCGGCCTCCAGACACCTGAACCTTCATTGCCAGTGGTGAAATGTCTACCTCTTCTCCAGAGAAGAAGCAGCAGTAGTAGAGGCCATTGCCTGCCCAAAGTCCAGGTCAAAGGCCACAGCTTCTCCTTGATGTCACAATTTCCTTTTCAGCTGCGGTAGCGAAGCTATTACCATCTTTCTGTCATTATCTTCATGAAATATTCTGTCAGGTCACAGCCAGCCAAGTCTAGCTGAAAAATGGCATGGGGAAGGGCACAGAATGGGTGATACCATCATCAGTGTCCTTAACAACATTAGTGGTACGACCAGAAGCATTCAGAGACAATATAGCCTGAAAAGTTGAGGTACTAAAAGGCCGTGTTCACTGGGATTCTTAAGAATCAGGGTACCTTGGGGCAGCTAGATGGTACAGTGGATAGAGCACCAGCCCTGAAGTCAGGAGGACGTGAGTTCAAATCTGGTCTCAGACACTTAACACTTCCTAGCTCTGTGACCCTGGGCAAGTCACTTAACCCTAATTGCCTCAGGAAAAAAGCAAAAAAAGAAAAGAAAAGAATCAGGGTACTTCTCTTGCTCTGGGCCCCATCACCAACATAACTGTTCTTGTGTCCCATTCCCACTATTCTCTGGTGTCTTGGATATTCAACATTGAGGAAGAATACAACTCAAGTAGTATCATTACTAGCAAAGTCAGCTTTGCATATGTCAGAGCTGCTGTCAATGACAATTTGTCTGAAGAGAAATTAGATCCAGGAAAGGCAAAAAAGGGAGAATGCCCAAAGTGGCTATAAATGACTACCACTGGATGAGCTGCTTCATGTGTTATTTAGTGAGCAGAAGATGGTTGCAGTTAGGATCATGTTTTTATCTTCCAAGGTTTATTGTATAATTTTGATGTATTCATGTATGAGACACATCTTGTTGGAAGAAAGTCTTTAAAATGTTTTGCTCTACTGAATCAAATACATTTTTTTATATTCAACAAAGAGTGGAATTTTATATTTCTTCTTCCTCCCCCCAGTCAATTGAAGTTTATTATGGAATATTGCTTTTAAAAAGCCTATCTGTTCCCTATTAATACCTTCCTGTGTATAATCATACTTAAGATATTTTACATAGTTGGAGAAATAAACATGTTGCTTGGCAGTTGCTGATATTCTTTTGGTCACAATTTTTATTCCTAATAGAATGCAGTATTTTTTCCACAATTTGTCACTTCTGATCCTTGGGATTTGATCCTTCAATGTCCTTAAGAGTCCTGTTACTGGTACGATTTCTTCTATGTATCCTAGGTATAATACAGATGACTTTTCTGACTTTGAGTGTTTGACTTTTTTGTGGGAGTAGGGGAAGCAATTGGGGCTAAAAGATTGCCCAGGGTTAAACAGTGTCTGAGGCTTGATGTGAACTCAGGTCCTCTTGATGCCAGGATTGGGGCTCTAGCCACTGTGTCACCTAGCTGTCCCTTTTTTGGTGTTCTTTAATGTCATTTAAAAATAACTCTTCTACTGGGACACTAATACATTGTTGGTGGAACTGTGAACGGATCCAACCACTCTGGAGAGCAATTTGGAGCTATGCTCAAAAAGTTGTCTAACTGTGCATACCCTTTGACCCAGCAGTGTTTCTACTGGGCCTATATCCCAAAGAGATCTTAGAGGAGGGAAAAGGACCCACATGTGCAAGAATGTTTGTGGCAGCCCTTTGTGTAGTGGCTAGAAACTGGAAACTGAATGGATGCCCATCAATTGGAGAGTGGCTGAATAAATTATGGTATATGAATGTTATGGAATATTATTGTTCTGTAAGAAACGACCAGCAGGATGATTTCAGAGAGGCCTGGAGAGACTTGCATGAACTGATGCTGAGTGAAATGGGCAGAACCAGGAGATCACTATACACGGCAACAACGATATTACATGATGATCAATTCTGATGGACATGGCTCTCTGCAACAAAGAATTGTCTCAAACCAGTTCCAATTGTTCACTGAAGAAAACCATATACACCCAGAGAGTGGGATATGAAATATGGACCACAACGTAACATTTTCATGCTCTCTATTGATATTTGCTTGCATTGTGTTGCCTTTCTCTGATTCTTTTTTTTTTCTTGTAGATAGGATTTTTCTTGCATAACTTCTCAAGCACTTCAACATTATTAACATGTAGTGGACTTCCTGCCATCTAGGGGAGAGGAGGGGACTGGGGATAAAATTTGTAATGGAAAGCTTTGTAAAGATCAAGGCTGGGGAACTACCCATACATATGTTATACAAATAAAAAGCTTTAATAAAAAAAAACCCTCTTCTACAGACACATCAGTGATTGTGATGTAAGAGTCCAAATTTGGAGTCTCCATTTCCTTTGATGATGAAAAGTAGGGTTATAAAACCACCCAATATTTTGCCATCTGAAATTTCAAAAAAAAATTAGTACCTTTCCCTCATTTTTAAACATTGCTTTAATTTACTCAATGAAAAGAATATTTAATTTGGAATCAGAAGAACTTGGTTCATGCCTTAGCTCTATCTGTTGGATAAGGCACTTAAATTCTATGGACTTCAGTTTCCTCACCTGTAAAGACTAGATGTCTTCAGAAATCCCTTCCATCTATAATTCTTTTCATTATACTGGACTACTGATGAGTTGGGGAGTGTTTACTCCATCAGAGAAGATCACCTGTAGTCTGGCCACACATGAAATGTACCTGATGAAGGCAAAAACAAAACCCTTCCCAGCACAGAAATCACCATATCCAACAAGATAATATAATCAAATTTTTATTTGTAGAAAAAAGCTTCAGTATCTTTTAAACCTAAATGCATACATAAGAAAAGGGTAAAGGGGGACTACAAATACAGGTCCTTAATGGTTTTTACTGAGCGACTCCACCAGCCCTTCCAATTGTCAGCTTTAGTTAGCTGGATATCCTTTTCTTCCTTAATCTTGTTCAAATCCAATTGTAATTCCTCCAGATATTTCTGAGAATCAAAGCAGAGGAAAGAGCCCATTTTAGGAGAAGTGCCAATTTCCTTAACTTGTTAGTTTTCCCTCTCCTATCTCCTCCTCTTGGCTTCCTGAACTTGGACCCTATCTAGCAGACAACGTTCAGACACTGAGAAAACCTTGCCCTCCCCAGCCTTCCTCCCAGTACTCTCCCTTCTGGACACGGCACTTCCATTCCCACCCCTATAGGAGGTAGTACTCCAACCCTTGTGTCCTCTTCCTCCTTCCCAGTAGTAGTGAGTCTGGCTCCTCCAAGGGTTCCTTATGGCTAAGCAGACCTAGTTGCTCAGACCCTTAGATGTGGAGAAAGTTATCAACTATAATTAACCTTCCACCTCCTGACTTTGCCCATGGTGCTTTCAATATATCACAGGTTGGCACGAGAAATTAAATGGAATTTTTTGGGGAGTTTTGCCGAAGTCACATACAACACATGAAGCCCTACAGATGACACAGAGCCTATGAACAAATATTTAATCAAATTTTATGATAAAGGCTGTAGACACCCCATAAAAAAAAAGAAAAAGAAAAAGAAAAATTCAGATTTCTTCTCTGGCATGAAGGGAGGAACAATTTTTTTTTTTTTTTGATGAGACAGAGTGAAGTGACATGTCCAGAATCACACACCTAGGAAGTGTTAAATGTATGAGACTGGATTTGAATTCAGATCTTCCTGATCAGGGCTGGTGGTCTCTCCACTGCATCTTCCAGCTACCCCCTAAGGGGCAAAAAATTTTACAGGATTGTCCAGAACCCAAGATATCACATTTCTAATCCTCCTTGTGATGCAGAAGATCCTTTCCGCATGGCACCCAAAGGACTCCTGGGCCCTATCACTTGCCCTGTCTCTTGGTCCCTAGGGGGTGCTCAGGATCACCAAAAATCATTTTATTTGCCTTGGTAGTAAACTTTCCTATATGCGTTGTCTCTTCTAATTAAAAAGTGAGCAGTTTGAGAGCAGAACCTGTTTTGTTTTTATATCTCCAAGTGTTTGGGTCATCAGTTCTCTCTCTCTCTCTCTCTCTCTCTCTCTCTCTCTCTCTCTCTCTCTCTTTCTCTCTTTTTTAGCACTAAGCATCTTTTGTCTTATCTAAATTCTGCATAGGTTTTTTACAAAATTTGTGGAAGAACACTGCCTTTGTCAGATGAATGTTAATGTTTTTTCCTGGTTTGAGAGTCTAGACTGTATGGTAGAAAAATCTCTGGATTTGAAATTAAGAAATAAAGTTTGGAGTCCTAGTTCTGCCCCTTCCTAGCAATGTGAATGTAATTTTTTGAGCTCCAGCTTCTGCATCTATAAAATAAGGTGGGGGTTATTGTAATAAGAGGTGTTATTGTGTAAAATGAAAAACATGATACATATAGTTTGTGATCATTATTTTAGGGGCAGATATAGTCAGAGGAAGTAGGAGGCCTGGGGAGGGAGGGAAGTGAAGAGATCTTTGAGAATTTCATAAACTCCTTACTATCATCTCAACTCTGTAGATTAGGATTTTCTTTTTCTTGGTGTTTTTTTCCCCTGAGGCAATTGGGATTAAGTGACTTGCCCGGGTCGGTCACACAGCCAGGAAGTGTTAAGTGTCTGAGATCACATTTGAACTCAGGTCCTCCTGACTTCAAAGCTAGTACTCTATCCACTGCACTACCTAGCTGCCCCCATAGATTAGGATTTTCTTCCTAGCACTAGGATGTTTTCTCCATAATTGGCAGGTTTAGTTTTGCATATAGTAGAGTAGATAGAATTTGTGTTCCTAGGTTTTCTTGATAACCTTTTGTAAAATTTTGCTGACTTGAAATACAAAGATAATTTGTCTTGAAAGGGACCTACAGGGACTATCTGGTTTAGCCTCCTGCCTTTAAGCAACCTAACTTCTAAGTCTATTCATGTCTAGATCAGATTCAACAAGTTTTATAATTACTTATAAATTATTATTATATGTAATGTAATTATTGTGTATCAAATAAGTTATAGAAATAACATAATTGTTTCAAATTAATGATGTGAAAGAGTTTGAAGGTAGGGGGTTCTACCATTTATCTCTCCATTATCACATCATCCCTTTCCTGCCCCTTGGTTGAGGTAGTGCCTTGCTCATGATCTATATTGTTTACTCACTGATACCATATTATCTGCAATGAACTATACTGGAAGGTCCCTGAAGGAATCATCAGGAAAGATGTCTTAAACATCTTTGGATTTATTGTGGCAATTTTTTTTCAAATCAGTTTTGTTTTGCTCTCCTTCAATATCTAGTTATAAGTTGTTGAATATTTGAATAAATACAAAACAAAGGATACTTACAAAACCAAAAGCAAGAACAAAAACACTAAAATTACATTATGCTACACTAGAAAATAAGCAAAACAACATAGAAATGTAAGTCAGGATGAATGATCATAGCTATAGCAGCACACTCTATTTAGCTATAAAATATGACAAAATATGTATGAAAAACTTGTTCAGGTGAACTTTTTAGCAAGATTGTACCAATGTTGCATTTCATAGCTTATCAAATGTTAAAACAATGTAATAGTATGCATCTGAAAGCATGGAATAATGAAAACATCCAGTGATTGCATTCATAGTTAACAAATGCTCAGGTTGTGCCTTCTTGAGAATCCATAATAGAACCAGTAATGGAAAGGGGGTTGTCAGTTTAAACCTTCTGAAAAAATAAATCAAGGGAGGAAGTCTAGCTCTCTCTCGTTTCAAGTGGAGTAATAATAGCAGCTTACATTTGTATATTGTCTTAAGATTTATAAAGTGCTTGACAGACATTATCTGAGCTGATCTTTACGAGATGAGAACCCTGTGAAGTAGAGAGTGCAGATTGCATTACGTTTCTTTTCTAGACAAGGAGGCTGAGACTTTATTCTCATTCTCCCTTCTAGATAACCAACCAGCGCCATATCCAGGGCCATCTCCCATTGTCCTGACATAGATCTGACACTGTACCTAGATGGCTCTGGAAGAGAAAGTGAGGCTGGTGACTCTGCACAGCCTCTCTTACTTAAATCCAATTCACTTCCCTGCCATATCACCTCTCTGATGTCATGGTCCTCTTCGCGAAGGAAGGATAAATAACATGTAGCCAACCACTTGCCAAATCTTGTGGTTTGCACTTCTATGATATCTCTTGCATGTGTTCCTTTATTCTCATGACTATCACCTTAGTTCAGTCCTTTATTACTTTTCTCCTGGATTACTGCAAAAGGCTCCCAATTAATCAGCCTATCTTCTCTAATTAATTTTCCACCCAGTTGTCAAAGTGATTTTTTTCAAAGCTCTGCTCTATGTCATTCATTATTTGAATTATTTGAATGTAAATGAATATGAATATGAAAATGAATTATTTGAAATATCCTGGTGGCTCCATATTGCCTTTAGGGCCAAATATAAACTCTTGGATTTTAAAGCTCTTCACAACATTATTATTGCTTGTCAACTTGAAGCAAATTTCAATTTCCCTTTCAAACAATTCCCCATTTCCCACACTTACCGCATATACAGCATCTCTTGCTTCCACCACTGCTTGGTGACCCAGACTATTTTTGGTGGTTATGATTGGAGGTGTTGCTCTCATGTAAATTTTGTGGTGAATAGTGAATGTTGTAGGGATCATTCCTGGCCACTTCCTGGGAACAAGAATATACTTATAGTATAGACACACCCTCTTATTTTGAATTTCTAATCAGTGAGACCTAAAGATACAGACATAAGGTCCTTTGCAGTCACCATTCGTTTGTCCCTTATCTAAAAAGCTTATAGTGAATTGGTTCATTCTTTCTTGAAACCAATTTGGAATTAGGCAAGAAATGTTATTAAATTGCTCATATCCTTTGACCCAGAAATCATACTAGTAAGATGATACCCAAGGAGGTTATTGACAAAAAGAAAAAAAAATCATGTGTATGTATGTATTCATAGAAGCACGATTTGTAACAAGAAAACACTGGAAACAATACACATACCATATGATTGAAAAAGAGTTAAACTATTGTAGATTAGTATAATGGAATATCATTGTTCCATAAGATAAAGATGATTATGAAGAATTCAGAGAAAAATGGGAAGACCTTTATGAAGTAATAGTGAATGAAGAAAACAGAGTTAAAGAACCTTAGAAGCCATGACAGCAAATATTTTACATTTTACAGGTGAGAAAACTAAGGCTAGGAGTGTTTAAATGATTTGGCTGAGGTCCTACAGAGATTTGAGGTGAGGTGAGGGAGAGGTGGGATTTGCACAAAGGTTTTCTGGTTCCAAAGCCAGTCCTCTTCTCACTGCAACAGTGATGGGGACTTTTGAGTTTTGGTGGCAAGGCTTGCCCAGTTATCTCCCATCAGGCCAGAACAGCTAAAGAATAGTCTAGCTAAACATTTGTTCTCCCACATTCACCACAGATAGCATTCAGGTGAGAAACAAGGATTTTCTGATACTTCTGTCAAGATAAGGTGAGCCAGTGGCCAGATGGGGCAGTAGATCCACTGCTAGCTCAGTTCAAAAGCCGGAGAGTGCTGATGCAGGGAAAGGAGAAGGGAGAGAAAGGGTCAGAAATAGCTGTAGAGGAGATTATCTCCCAAAGGGAGAAATTTGAGTTTTTTGTCCTCTCCCCACTTCAGACTATATGCTGATTAGGTACATATAAACAGATAGATGAACAGGTGTTTTGCAATAGGTTGTTATAGGAATTTTTAATTTTCTCTTTTTATTATTTGGAACTCAGACATACCTCTCACAATTTTCAGTTAATTGAAAGTCTGCCTTAATATTAACCTCACCTAAACAAAGACTGTCCTTTGGGATATAGAAATTTATTTAAGATCCTTAGGTGTTCCTTATATAAAAGGCCAACAGAAAGATTCCCTCTTTATTTGTTGTTGTTATTTAGTTGATTAGTAGTATTTAACTCTTTCTCATTCCATTTGGGGTTTTCTTGGAAAATATATTAAGAGTGGTTTACCATTTCCTTCTTTTTTTTATTAAAAGCTTTTTATTTACAGAACATATGAGTGATTTTTCTACATTGACCTTTGCAAAACTTTTTTTTTTGTTCCAAGCTTTTCCCTTCCTTCCCCCATCCCCCACCCCTAGATGACAGGTAATCTAATACATACTAAATATGTTAAATTATATGACAAATCCAATATATGTATATATGTATATATATACAGTTATCTTACTGTACAAGAAACATCAGATCTAGAGAGAAAAAAAAAACAACCTAAGAAGGAAAACAAAATGCAAGGAAATATTCACAGAAAGCGTTAAAATGCTATGTTGTGGTTCTCACTCAGTTCTCTCAGTCCTCTCTCTGGAAGTATATGACTATCTTCATCACTGAACAATAGGAACTGGTTTGAATCACATCACTGTTGAAGAGAACCATGTCCATCAGAATTGACCATTTCCTTCTTCAGCTAATTTTACAGATGAGGAAACTGAGGCAATCAGGATTAACTGACTTGCTTAAGGACACATAGCTAGTAAGTGTCTGAGACTGGATTTGAACTCACAAAGGAGTCCTCTTGAATCTCAAGTCCAGTACTCTATCTACTGTACCACCTAACTACCATGTCCCTTTAGCAACATGTAAATTGTAGACTCCATCAGTCTACTGTGAATTCTCTAAATGCATTTTATTCTATAATCTGGCTTACTTTACCTAAAGATTTTGCTTGATGAAATTTGTTTCTTTAGGGAACACATGAGAGTATGAGTCTTTAACTAAATCTGCTCAAATTGGGTTTGTATGGGATTATGGGATCTATCTTCTCTATCATTTTTATGGCCTAAGAAGAATGTACATGAACTAAAAATGTAAATGAATTATTTTTCTGTTATTTCATAAGCAAAATAAATCTTGTTAGAATCCTTATGAATTGTTCAGGTTTTCTCTGAGGTCCAAACCTATGCTTGAGCATACTAATAAAACCTATATTTTGTCTCTATAATTTCTATATTGTGATAAATCTGTAGTTGGTAGCAGTTACCCGTGACCTCAGAGAGAAGATATTTCTCTTATAACAAGGTGATTCTATATGCCTAAAAACTGTCTTCTAGAAACTAAAATTCTACTAAAGCCATTCCTATTACTGTGAATCAGTCACACTAAAGTCAGACTTAATTATCAAACATTGTAGCCTTCCACAAGTTCCATAAAATGGGACTCTTATAAAAACTGAATTGCTTTATGAAATGATTCAATCATTACATGTTCATTGAATGCACACTGTGTCTTAGTTAACATTATACTGAGTACTATCCTTCATGAGAAATATAACTCAGGTTATATAACTCAGCTGGAAGTGATCATGTCCTCATCTACCCATAGTGTACTTGGGGAGTACTCCTCTTTTATGTTTAGAAAAACAATAAACTCATACTAAATGCCTTCTGTGTGCAGAGTACTTTGCTAGTTCCTGGAGGAAATTTATTCATTCATTCATTCATTTATCTATCTATCTATTTATTAAAGCTTCTTATTTTTCAAAACATATGCATGGACAATTTCCTGACATTAACCCCTACGAAACTCTGTGTTATAATTTGGGAATGAAATTTAGATAAAAGATGGTCCCTGTATTCATGGAATGCTCAGTCTTAATGTCAGGGGAGTGGGACAGAAGGATGAGTAGCTAAGACACAACCATGGACAAATTAAAAAATGATATTAGCCAATTAAACAGAAGCATTAAAGGCAAAAATAAAGGACTGTGGGGGTCTAATAAGAAAGTTCTTGCTTATGGCAGAATTTCACAGACTCGTAGAATGTTAGGATTAGAAGGAATTGCCTCCATTTTATGTGAAAAGAATGAATGTGACATTTGAGGTGGGCTTTAAGGAATGACCACAATTTCTCCATTATATTGTAAGCTCCTTGAGGGAAGGTACTGTATTTTGTCTTTTTTTTTTTTTTTGGTATTTCCAACACTTAGCACAGCACCTGGCACACAAGCACTTTATAAATGTTTATTAATTGATTGATTGGATACACAGGATCATAGAGTTAGAGCTAAAAATATACCTTAGAGATCAGTAACTAAACATTTATGAAGCACTTAATACATGCTAGGCGTTATCCTAATGGGATATAAAGACAAAAATGATTTCCTGCACTCTAGGAATTTACAGTTAGTTGGGAGAAAATGACCTGGGTTAAAGAGAATGAACCTCTTTCTCACCTCCTAAATATTCCTAACAGAGATGTGACTATAAGATCTTGTTGGAAGGGGAGGTGCTGACATCCAAGAATCAGGAAAGATTCATGTGGAAAGTGGCACTTAATCTGACGTTAGAAGAAAGCCAGTGATTCCAAAAGGCAGAATGGATGAGGGAATGCTTTCCATACAGGTGGCCAGCCAGTGCAAAGGGACGGAGAAAGGAAACTGCATTTTGTTTATATGAGACAGTTTGTCTGGATTGTAGAGCATGGGAAGAGATTGTTGTATAAGGAGTCTAGAAATTATTTGGTCCTTTAACATGTAAGGAAAACTGAGGACAGGGAGGATGTGAGTTGTCTCCAGTCACACAGGTAATGATGGCAGAGAGAGGTCCAAATTCAGGTCTCTTACATCTTACTCAAGTGCTTTTTATTACATAGCATGTTGCAAGAGAGAAGAGGGAGAAAAAACAGAAGCTCTATTTCTGACCTCCAGATGTGTCTGATATGGTATATTCTCAGAAATTTGGCATATAGTCTCAGAAATTCTTGGTAGTTGCCAGTAATAAGAGATTCTCCACTAAAAAGAGTTCCAGAACAGGAAAAATCAGCTAGATTGCAGTTATATGAAAAACAAAGAAGTTGTCAGTAGTATGGTAGATAGTTGAATACCACATGTAGAGCCAAATGAACAGGTCATATGATAGTAATCTTGCTCACTCTTTTTTTCTCATTTAATTCTGGGTCCAAATAATTATCCATAGATATTACATGTATAATATATGACATGTGATACATGCAAAATAAAATCTATATTATGAAGGCACAGTAAGTTACATACTATGTCTGAAGAAAATTAAATCAATTACATATAACATTATATAATATACTATCTCATACCTACAATAGGTATAATATATTATGCTGGTACAATAAATGACATGTCAGAGTGATTATTCATTTATTATGCTGTGATAATATATCAATATTATAAGTGATATATGTGATAATATATCAAATTTTATTTTGTTGGCATAAAAATATGACTTATTCAGTGGGTAGAATACTGGGTCTGAAGTCAGAAGGACTCGTATTTCTGAGTCCAAATCTGGCTTCAGACATTTCCTAGCTGTGTAACCCTGGGCAAAGTCACTCAATCCTGCCTGCCTCAGTTTCCTCAACTGTAAAATGAACCAGAGAAGGAAATAGCAAACTACTCCAATATCTTTGCTGAGAAAATCCCAAATGAGATCACAAAGAATTGGACATGATTGAAACAAATGAACAACAAAAAATGACAAACTAAACTAGTATAGAAATGAGATGTTAGACCAACAATTCACATATTAAACATATACGATGTAATCTGTATACAATATGTTATATCATATATTATATATTACTTTATATTACCTATGTTCTGAGGTAATAACTCATTAGATTGTCCATCTTATTGCATGTTATCTTCTGGGCAGTATTTATTTTTCTTCATTAACTTAAAAAAATTTTATTATAAGGCTAAACACATTTGATTGTCCATGGATATCACTGAATAACCTCTAACTTTATAGGGCTTTATAATCAACAAAATAGACTCTTCAAATAATGAAGGATCTCACCGTAGTGTGTAATCCAGTGGACATCATCAGATCCATATCAGGTTTAAGTAAGCAGCAATTTATTATTTGAATGCAAGGCAGCCTAAAGGTAGTTGGAAGATTTAAAAATTTATTAGTGGGGGACACCCTTCACGAATAGAGCTCATCATTTTTTTCTATCTTAGCAATAGGTAGCATTTAGAGATTGCTTTAAGATTTTAAAAGTATTTTACATATAATTTTCATTTTATTTAAATTATGTATAAATGGCTTTAGGGTATGAGGACTGGACCTGTGATTTCATGAATATTAAGAATTCTCAGGTGAAGAACAAACCCTTTCTACCAATACTTGTCACTTTCTCTGCAATTATGCCCTTAGAGAGTTGCCTAGAGGTTTGGGAGGTTTAGTGATTATTCACAATTACAAAGCTAATATGTGTCAGAGCCAGAATACTCAAAGCCAGTTTTCCATCCCTATGCCATCCACACTACCATTGAAAATTTTAAAACATCATGCCAAGATTAATTATTATTACGGAGCAATTTTTATCGTTAGATCTAACAAATAAGTTTGAATTCTGCCCCTGATGCACGCTAGCTGTGTGACCTTAAGTTTAATCTTTTAGTTCAGTTTTTTCATCTGTAAAATGAGGACAGTAATAGCCCTAACTCCCATTGTGGTTGTGTAAATCAAAGGAAATAATATATTCAAAATGTTTTATAAGCTTTAAAGTACTATATAAATGTTAGCTATCATTATCTGCAAAGTAAGGATAATTATAGCATCTTCCCTACATATATATGAGTAAAATGAGATAATGTTTTTAAAAGTGTTTTATAAACTTTTAAAGTTTTTTTAAAACATGATTATTAGTCAACTCAGTAAATCAATGGGTTCTTAATCCAGGGTCCATGAACTTTGTTTATTTTCATTTTTTGGTGAGGAAATTGGGGTTTAGTGACTTACCCAGGGTCACACAGTTAGTAAATGTTAAGTGACCAAGACTGCATTGGAACTCAGGTCCTCCTGACTTCAGGACCAGTGCTCTATCCACTATGCCATCTAGCTGCCCCTGAACTTTGCTTTAAAAAGTGTTTTGATAACTGTGTTTCAAAATGATTGTCTTCCCTGGTAATCCTACGTGTTTTATTTTATGTGTACCACTGGCTTCCCTGGCCGCCACAGCCTGAAGGCTGGCTGGGTATTTAACATTGCACCCTTCTCCAGTAGGCTCATAGGGCTGTGAGATATCTAGCTCTCTGCCCAGTCTCCAGCCTCCATCAATAGTATTTCCTTAAGTGTAGAGAATGATCCACTGAAAACCGTTTAGTCAGCTAGTCAGATTAGCTTTTATAAAGGGATAATTACTTCAAAGGCATAAAAACAAATAGACAAACATACTTCCCCACACATGGGGTGTAAATCAGCCTCTCCTCTGCTTACTTAGTTTGTCTGAGGAAGAGCATTAAGTTTATAGCTTTCCTCCATTCCTGAGAGCACAATCCTAATTCTAAGGCCAAAAGTGCCTGGGGCTTAAATCCAAGCCTCCTGACTCCTTGGGCCTTCTCTTTGGGGCTGGTTTGGCTGTATCATCCTGCCTGAAACTCTAGCTCTAAAGAGTATATAACTTGAACTGGATTATTTTAACTAAGAAGGACAAATGAAACAAACTCTCAAGTACCATTTCTTGGTGCCATGGAGTAAAAGAAAAGAAAGAGAAAAGCAATTTTTATTTCTTCATTTGGTTCCTCAAATCCTCAGGTGCTGGGGGTGAATTACCTGTGATCTCATGCAAGCCACAGAGTAAATCTGTCTCTGACAGTTTTAAAGTCCAGTCTAGCTACACTAATCAAACAAAAAAGATTATTCCCTAGCCCCCATGTTGAGAAACAGGATGCCTCATTGTTAGGAATTTGAGGGTACGTTAGTAGACCTCCATTATATGTGTATTTTTTTGTCTTTAATTAATTATTATTTTAATAGTTTATTTTAACCCAATTTCATGTTAAAACAATTTAAATAATTTATTAACTTCTAATAACATCTCCACCAATGTTTTATAATGTCCCATTTTTCTCATACTCCCTTCAACATTTGTTATATTAGCCAATCTGATAGGTGTGAACATTTTAAAATATTAATCTGAGAAGGGTTTCATGGACTTTACTATGCTAACAGAAGGGCCTGTGATAAATGTATGTATATGTATACACATGTATGTATACATATGTATATATGGCTACATGTGTTAGTATACAACTATACATGTACATGTTTGATTCTTGTTTTTCAGTTTTGTCCCAGTATCTTATGTATGATATTTAATGCATGTTTTGCTGAATTAAACCTTGTGAATCTTTCATCTTGATTAATTTTTCACTTTTTCAATTTGTAGATAACTTCATTGCATAAACAAAAAGGACAATCTTCTCTCGCATGTATTTGTTTTATTATAAAATTTCAAAATTAAAATAAAATCATGTGTACTTGACATTCCTCTTTCTGGCAGAAAGATTACAAAATGTACATATGGAATATTATGGTGAGTTCAGGGTACTGTATTTGAGAATAAACATTACTAAACTGGATAACGTCCAACAAAGGTCAAGCAATAAAGGCTTTGATCTTATGTTATATGAGGATTAGTTGAAATAACTCAAAATATTTAGTTTGGAGAAGAAGAAGACTTCAGGAAGATAGGAAAGTTTATCTTCCCATATAGGGAAGGTTTCACTGGGGAAGAGAGATTGGATTTGTTTTATTTAGTGTCCCAGAGGGTAAAATTAAATTTAGGTTTGATGTGTCAGGAAAAACTTCCTAAAACTAGAGCTAGATAGAATGAAAAATCTAGCTTTGAGAGTTAATGGATTCTGTCATATTGAAGTTTTCCAGCAAAAGTGAGGTGACCACAAGATGGAGCTGCTGTAAAGAATATTCTATTTTCAGTTATGAATGAGATGCTGAGGCTATTTCCAATTTTAAAATGGTAGTCTAGTCTCCTTCTATGAAATAATAGTCAAACTTCAGTATTTCAAAATTTGGAGCCTTTAAATATTAATACATTTCCTCACTGTTTACAGAATTAAACACTACAATTATGAGCTGGAAGAGAATTTGAACATCATCTATTTTATCTTATTTTATACCTGCAGGGATATGTTAAATGACTAGGAAAAGGTAATATAAGCAGAAAGTACCAAAGTTAGAATTTGAATCCAGATTTTCTGACTCCAGATCCAGACTTCTTTCCATGGAACAATAGAGTTTGTTAGTGTAAATTGTTATTATGATATGATATCATTTATTATTTAGAAGCTAAGAATCAACACTGCAAAAAACTAGAAATCTAATTATTTTATGCCATTCATTGTAGCAAGGAAATTAACATTTTATTGTATTATTTTTAATCTGGAATCCAAATCCTACTTCACTAACTTCACTGAAATGATTTTTTTTACTTCAGTTCTGAAAGATTATCTAAATGCTTTTAGAGCTAACCTAGATTGTTGCCAAAAATAGGTTCTGAGCTAGAGAAGTAAATGAGTATTAACTATATGTCTTGTTTGAAATATATCTTGAATACTTAGAAATGGATTTTCCTTTTCAGTTTAATGTTCAATAATTGGTTTGGTCAGTATTCCAGTCTATTCAACTATAAATGGCAAATATGATTTGGTAGACTGAATATATGACATATAATTTTTATACATGTATAGATGATACTATTTATAATAATATAATTATTATTCCAAATACCTTTTGTTATCTGCAATCTATATAGTTTTAACTATGATATTTGAGGATTCTATTAAAAAGGTATGTGGCATGTGGCTGACATCTAGGATCTTTTAAACCTGATTTCTACAAGTGTCACATCTTCTCTGGTGTTATCTGTCTTTAGTTATGGTCTCCTCCAGTACAAATGGACATTTGTACTGATTGTGCCAATCTAAGATCAATTCATTTCAATTAACATTTATTATTTATTATTTATAAGATGAAGAGCTAGCTCCTAGATATACCAAGATAAAAAGTAAAATGGTTCCTTTCCTCAAAATGCTTACATTTTACTAAGAGGATAGAACAAAGTAATAATGTTGACAGACACTTACATAGTGCTTAAAAGTTTGTATGTGTTATCTTTAAATGCTCACTGAAATTGTATGAGATAGGTGCTATTTTCATCTTCAACTGTCTTTCTTCTCTGATCTATCCTATACACTATTGCCAGATTATCTGTCCTCATTGGTGCATACAAGTGGAATCATGTCACTATTCTGCTTAAAAACCTTACATGGTTCCCTATGGTCTCTACAAAATTAAAAAAAAAAAGAAAACTAAACTAAACTCGTAAACCAATCTGTCAATTATTAACAATTTGGATTCAAATAACTTAGCAGCTTCACTTGTTACTATAGTTTTATTTCCCTATTTTGATCTTTGATTGGTATAGATATCAAGACCATTATTTTTGTCATAGAATTTTGTGAAAATTCTTCTTTTCCATTTTTTTCAGACAATTTCTATAGTATGGGAATTAATTGGCTTTTTTCAAAAGTTTAATAAAATTAATTATAAAGCCACTTAGCTCTTCTTTGGGAGGAGTACAAAATTTTGGGTGATGTTGTTCTATTGCTGTCATTATCTTTAATGAAATTATTTGTTATTTCTATGATTTGTTCTTTACCCACCCATTCTTAATTTTAAGATTATTATGTACTTATTATATACCAGTTAATTTTTAACCATTTTTATCAGAGTTCATTTATTCAATATAATTTTTGTTTAATTCTGATTCATAAAAGATGTGTTTAATATTTCTGCTTTCCTGTATTTGTTTGTGATGCTTTTGTGCCCTAACACATGGTCAATTTTTTATGAAAATCACACAGCTAATAAATATGTATACTCTTTTCTAGTCTCATTTAATAATCTCCACCAATCTATCATATCTAACTCTTCTAAAATTCTATTCAGTCCTTCACCTTTCACTTTTTTTTTTAAATTTTGATAAGATTTAACTAGATCTGAGAAGGGCAAATTGAAGTCCTCCATTATTATAGTTTTATTTTCTAGCTTCCCATTTAACTCATCCAACTTTTCCTTTAAGTACTTTGATGTATTCCATGTAATATGTATGTACATATTTAATATTGATATTAATTCATTATCTATGATACCTTTCAGCAAAATTTATTTTCCATCTTTATGTCTTTTAAATAAATTTTTGTTCTTATTCTGAGATCATGATTTGCCTTTTTTATTTCAGCTAAAGATAGATTTTTCTCAGCTTCTTATTTTAGCATACTTTAAAAAAATAAACAACATTTTACTGGATTCTGATGTCTAATCTGTTTTATAATCCTCTTTTATGAGTGATTTAATCCATTAATATTCACAGTGATGGTTTTTAATTATGTTTTTAATCTGCAAAAGTCTGCTTTCTCTTCCTTGTTCCCTCAACTCCTCACTTGAAGAACATAAGAAAAACAAAAATATTGTTGCAAAAAATATGTAGTCAAGAAAAAAAGCAAAATTCTGCACTGCCTATATCAAAATGTGTGTGTGTGTGTGTGTGTGTGTGTGTGTGTGTGTGTGTGTATCTCATTCTGGGAAATGAGTACTTCACACCTTTATCAGAGATGTCTTTTCATTATTAATTTCATTATTAGTCTTCTGGGATTGTGGTTGGTCATTATATATTGGTCAGTTAGACTTCCTAATTCAGTCAGTCAGTTTACCAATAAACTTAATGTTAGTAAGCCCCCAAGCCTCTATTATATGTCAAACATACACTAAGTGCAGGGGATACAAAAGACAATTTCTGATTGCCTAACAAGATTTTGCATTTCATCCTGGAGGTGATAAGGAGCCCATGGAATTTATGGAGTAGGGAGGAGACATGGTCAAACGTTCTAATTCCTTAGTACTCCCTTCCCCTCAGACCCCTTTCTCTTGGTGATCAGAAAGAGTTCGGGGTTGACATTAGAAAGCTCCTAAGTCCTCTAAGGAGAGGGCCTGAGGCAGGAATCATCATTTCCCAACTGACTGCAAGACTTCATCATGCTTGTATACCTGATGTCCACCAGCTGCCTCTTTTCTTTTTGGTTTATCTGGGTTTTTTTTTTGTTGTTGTTGTTGGTTTTTTTGTGTTTTTTTTTTGGGGGGGGGTTATATGTTGTCATTTACCATTAGATTGTGAGCTTCTTGAGGGTAGAAACAGTCTTTTAAAGCCTTTCTTTTTATCCTTAATACTTAGCATAGCACCTGGCATATAGTCAGTACTGTATAAGCATATGATTATGCTTTAGAAAAATTAGTTTGGCAGCTGAGTGGGGGATGGACGAAGGTGGGAAGAGATCCGTGGCGAGCAGACCAACCAGCTTGAGGTACAGGACATCCAGATGGAGATTTCTAACAGTTGTAGATGTGAGATGAAGTCAGCAGAGAGGTTAGAGCTCAATAAGTAGATGTGAGAATCATCCTTATGATGATGATTAGGAACGATAATGAATCCTCAGGAGCTGATGAAATCTCCAAGTGGAGTAACAGAGAGGGAGAATAGGAGAGAGCCCAGGATGGAGCCCTGTGGGATACTAGCATTAGTGGGTGACCTAGATGAAGAGCCTGAGGTAGGAAGAGAACTAGGAGATAGCACTGCCCCAAAATTCTGAAAGAAGAGAGTATCAAGGAGAAGAGGGTGATCAATAGTGTCAAAGCCTGCAGAGAGATCTAGAGGCATAAGAATTAAGAAAAGAGGGGCAGCTGTGTGGCGCAGTGGATAGAGCACCAGCCCTGAAGTCAGGAAGACCTGAGTTCAAATCTGCCTTCAGACACTTAACACTTCATAGTTGTGTGATCCTGGGCAAGTCACTTAACCCCAGTTGCCTCAGCAAAAAAAAAGCAACAACAACAACAACAAAAAAAAAAGATTTAAGAAAAGATCACTGTATTTGGAAATTAAGAGATCAGTGGTAACTTTGGAGAGAGAGTTTGGGTCAAATGATGAGATTAGAAGCCAGGCTGTAGAGTTAAGAAGAAAGGGGAGACAAAGTGGGGGCATTTTTTATACATGGCATTCTGAAGGAGTTAAACCACAAAGGGCAGGAGAGATATGGGATGATAATTAGTGAATCTTCATCAATGAGCATCAATTGAGGTGTTTTGTTTGTTTTTTGAGCATGGGGAAGATATGAGCCTGTTTGTAGGCTGTAGAGAAGCAGACCACAGAGAGGGAGATATTGAATTTCAGTGAGAAAATGGGGGTGATAAGAGAGGGCAATCTTCTGGAAGAGAGGATGGAGTGGGATCACTTGCACAGGCAGAGGGATAGGCCTTGCCAAGAAGTGTCACTTCATCAAATAAGGATGAAAGAGGAGATGGAGTAGAAGGCAGCTGGGTGATATGAGATAAGAGGGTAGAAAAGGCAGTTCTTGGCCAATGGGTTCAATTTTAAAAAATGAAATATGAGGCAAGATTCTTAGATGAGAGGATGATGGGAAAGGGAACCAGGAGAGGTTTGACAAGGGATGTAAAGGTTTGTAGGAGCTGCTGTGGAGAGTGGAATAATCAATTGATAAGGGAGGTATAGTAGGAATACCCAGAAGATGGGAAGGCCCAGTGTATTAAGATAAATCTGTAATGCATCCACTCAGGACTGTTACATGATCTTCTCCACCTTTATTAGGCAGCACACGTGTGGGAACGAAGACTGGGGCCTGGCAGGGCACAATGGGTGATATAAGGGGGCAAATGATTCATGAGAAGGGAACAGTACAAAGTAAAGGTGGTTCAAGATAGGGAAAGGAGGAGAGTATGGCTAGTGGAAGGGTGATGGCTGGAGCATGGAAATGGCACATTTATAGGTGATGGCAAGATCAAAGGTTTGACTCTGTGTGCCTGAAGTGGGTTGGAGCAGAAAGTAATGAAAAATAAGTTGAAGGTTAGAATGTTTGAGGGAGTATAAATGAGTAGATTGAAGTCCTCTAGTATGAGGATAGGAGTTGGAAAAGAGAAAAACATTATGTCAGGTACCGAATTCATGAAGAATAAAAGGGAGTATTCCTGGAAGACTGTAGACAAAAACTACAAAGGGTTTGATTGGATGGCAGATATGGATTGCATGAACCTCAAAGGAGTAAAGATGACTGAGTAATGGCGGTAGGGAGAGAACCTGGAAATTGCAATAGGAAGCAAGGAGTGTTCTAACTCCTTCACTTTAGAGAGTCAGGGAGAATGAGTGAAAGTGCAATCAGTGCTGGAAAGGGGGATCAAATCATCTTTCTTTGTCTTTATCATATCATTGGCTTTTTGATAAATTATTTTCCTGGTTCTATTCATCTCAATGTCAAATCATAGAAGTTTCCCAGGTTTCTCTGAAACCATCATTTCTTATAGCACAATACTATTCCATCATATTAACATACCATAACTTGTTCAGCCACTTCCCAATTTCAGCCACTCCCTCAGATTCCCATACTTTGCTACTGATAGCTACAAATAATTTCATAATCCGTAGGGTTTGTTTTGCTTAGGATCGATCCCTCCCTTAATCTACACCCCGCAAAAAATTACGCCTTTTCCCTTCACTCTTTCCCTCCTATTTCCCTGTTGAGTGAGTTGTATTTGTGTGTGTGTGTGTTTATTCCCTTCTTTGACAAATGATGTTTTATATGACAGTGAAGTTCACTTACTATTATTAGCCATTCCTTAACTCTTTCTCTTTTTTGTATAGATATCTACTTGTACTAATTTCTTCCCTGCCAGTGTATTCTTCTTCCCTCCCCTTCTCATTCTTCTTTTAAGATCTTCAAAATATAGCAAAAGCATTCCTAGTCTTCTGCCTATTAGACTTTCTCTAAGAACCCTGATGATGATAGATTTTGTAGTCAGCATATGTATTACCCACCCCATCCCACTCATATTCAAATGTAAGCATTTATCCTTGTTTAGTTTTTTATCTTTATTCATTTGTTTAGCTTTTTATTTTTTTAAATATCTGTTTGAATTTTAAATTTTCTATACAGTTCTTGTCTTTTAATCAGGAATTTTTGGAAATCCTTTTGTTTATTAAAAGTCCATTATTTTAAAATGGTAAAAACTAGGCACTGACAATATCTCGCACTCTATACCAAGATAAGGTTGAAATAGGTTCACAATTTACACAAAAAGGATGATACTATAAGCAATTTGTAGAGCAAGGGGTAGTCTACCTGTCAGATTTGGGGAGAAGGGAGGAATTTATGATCAAAGAAAAACTAGAGATTATGAAATGCAAAATGGATAATTTTGATTTCATTGAATTAAAAAGGTTTTGCACAAACAAAACCAGTGCATCCAAGATTAGAAGGGAAGCAGAAAGCTAGAAAGCAATTTTACAGCCACTGTTTCTAATAAAGGCCTCATTTCTGAAACATATAGAGTACTGACTCAAATTTATAAGAATACAAGTCATTTTCCATTTGATAAATGGTCAAAGAATATGAACAGACAATTTTCAGATGAAGAAATTAAAGCCATTTATAGTCATATGAAAAAATGCTCTGAAAGACTTTTGATTAAAGAAATGTGTATTAAGACAACTTTAAGGTACTACTTCACACCTCCCAGATTGGCTAAGGTGAAAGGAAAAGATAATGATAAATGTTGGAGGAGATGTGGGAAAACTGGGATGGCAATATATTGGTTGGTGGAGTTGTGAATTGATCCTACCATTCTGGAGAGCAATTTGGAATTATGCCCCAAAGGTTGTAAAGCTGGGCATACCTTTGATCCAGCTATGTCACTACTGGGTCTGTATCCCAAAGATATCATAAAAGAAAGAAAAGAGCCCACATGTGCAGAAATGTTTGTAGCAGCTTTTTTTGTGGTAGTTAAGGAACTGGAAATTGAGTGGATGCCCATCAGTTGGAGAATGGCTGAATAAGTCATGGTATATGAATGTAATGGAATATTATTGTTCCATAAAGAATGATGAGCAGGCTGATTTCAGAAAAGTCTGAAAAGACTTACATGAACTGATGCTGAGTGAAGGGAGCACAACTAAGAGAACATTGCTCACAGTGATATCAAGATTATGTGATGATCAACTGTGATGGACTTAGCTTTTCTCAGCAATATGGTGATTCAAGACAATTCTAATAAACTTGGGATGGAAGATATCATCTGTAAACAGAGAGATATGGAGACTGAATGTTAATCAAAGCATAGTATTTTCACCTTTGTTTTTTTCTGGTTTGTTTATTTGCTTGTTTTTTTCTCATTTTTTTTCCTTTTTGGTCTGATTTTTTCTTACACAATATGACATATATGGAAATATGTTTAAAAAAGGATTGCACATGTTTAACCCAAATCAGACTGCTTGTTATTTTGAGAAGGGGAGATAAAGGAAGGAAGGGAGAAAAATTTGAAACACAAATTTTTTCAACAAATTAATGTTGAAAATTATCTTTGCATGTATTTGGAAAAATAAAATATTATTGAGAAAAAAAATTCCATTATTTTTCATTTGTAGGATTACATGTGGTTTCACTGGATAATTAATTATCAGATCCCTGGTATTTGAATTCTTTCTTTCTGTCTGCTTGAAAAATTTTTTCTTTGATCTGGAAGCTCTGGAGTTTGGCTATGATGTTCTTGGGAGTTTTATTTTTGAATATTGTTGCAGGAAGTGACTGGTGGATTCCTTCTATTTCCTTTTTGCCCTATTATTCTCAGAGATTGGGAAAGTTTCCTTTTAAAATTTCTTGAAATAGGATATCTAGGCTCTTGTTTTGATTATGGATTTCAGCCCAATGATTCTTAAATTTTTTCCTCCCTGTTTTCCAAGATAGGTGCCTTTATTATGAGATACTTGACATTTTTTCCTGTTTTTTTTCAACCTTATGACTTTGTAGTAATAATTATGTTGTCCTTATGTTCCTGCTCCCCCTCCCCCTTTTTTAACCTTCTTTATACTTGTTGAAGTCAACATTTATTACTCATTTATTGCTGTTTCTTTTGTTCTACATCACACCACACAAATCTTCCTATATTTCTTTGGCTATTTCACATTGTAATTTTTTACAATGTAATAATGTTCCTTTACATTTGTATACTGTAATTTATATGGATATTCCCCAATCAAGGGACATTATTCCATTTTCAATATTTTGTTCTTACAAATAATCCTCAGAATTTCTTTTGTACAAATGATTCTTTTCTTTCTTGGTCATACTCGGTGCTTAATTCTAAAACTGCAACCACTGGAGACATTATGCACATTTCTTTAATACATTATATTATTCTATATGATAACCTTTTTAAAACTTTGAAAGATTTGTCTTTGATAGGCTACCTTGTGCCTTTTCCATTGCCTCCACTAAAAGGTCGGCTACAGTTTTGACCCAAATTTTGTTCTGAATGATGCTCATAACTTACTTGCTTCCGCGTTCACTTTGTAGCTTTTCTTTTTCTTCTTCCAAGGGAAGCCCAGCAATTTTCTGTTGCATTAAGAATGATACCTTTTGCCTGAGTGGCTCCATTTCTGAAACAAAAAAGAGACCCATGAGATGACATCATACAAATGTTGGAGAGAATGTGGGAAGGCTGGGACAATGATGCATTGTTGGTGGAACTGAACAGATCCAGCCATTCTGGAGAGCAATTTGGAGCTATGCTCAAAAAGTTATCAAACTGTGCATACCCTTTGACCCAGCAGTGTTTCTATTGGGCTTATATCCCAAAGAGATCTTAGAGGAGGGAAAGGGCCCCACATGTGCAAGAATGTTTGTGGCAGCCCTTTTTGTACTGGCTAGAAACTGGATACTGAATGGATGCCCATCAATTGGAGAATGGCTGAATAAATTATGGTACATAAATGTTATGGAATATTATTGTTCTGTAAGAAACGACCAGCAGGATGATTTCAGAGAGGCCTGGAGAGACTTGTGTGAACTGATGCTGAGTGAAATGAGCAGAACCAGGAAATCATTATACATGGCAACAACAATACTATATGATGATCAATTCTGATGGACATGGCTCTCTTCAACAATGAAATGTTTCAAACCACCTCCAATTGTTCACTGAAGAAAGCCATATACACCCAGAGAGAGGGATGCGAAATGTGGACCACAACATAACATTCTCATAC
>JAJPUD010000841.1:54988-89121 GCA_023553655.1 Myrmecobius fasciatus
ATTTGTCAAGTATTTTAACATAATTAACATGTAGTGGATATCCTGCCATCTAGGGGAGGGGTGGGGAGTAGGGGGGAAAATTTGTAACAGAAAGCTTTGTAAGGGTTAATGTTGAAAAATTACCCATACATATGTTTTGCAAATAAAAAGTTTTAATAATAAAAAATTTTTTTTAAAAAAGTTCAAGAGACATTAAAAAAATGAGATGACATCATGAAAATATTTGTGTGGAGTGGAAAGAGCACCACAATTATCAACTCTATCCTCTCAAAAGATCTGAGTTTAGATCATCACTCCGCCACTTATTAACTGTGTGACCTGAGGTAATTCTTTTACTTCTCTGAGACTTGATTTTCTCATTTGTAAAACAGGTGTCGTAATACTTGTACTTTGCTTTATAAATTTTAATGTGCGCGCATACCAGGGATCTGATAATTAATTATCCAGTGAAACCACATGTAATCCTACAAATGAAAAATAATGGAATTTTTTTCTCAATAGTATTTTATTTTTCCAAATACATGCAAAGATAATTTTCAACATTAATTTGTTGAAAAAATTTGCGTTCCAAATTTTTCTCCCTTCCTTCCTTTATCTCCCCTTCTCAAAATAACAAGCAATCTGATTTGGGTTAAACATGTGCAATCCTTTTTTAAACATATTTCCATATATGTCATATTGTGTAAGAAAAAATCAGACCAAAAAGGAAAAAAAAAGTGAGTTTTGATGGTGGTGATGAATGAGTTCAGTTCCCACTGATCATAAACTGACTTGTGATTTAGGAAAAATCCCTTTGATTCTCTGGACCTTGGTTTCCCACTCTGTAAAACGAGGGGGTTGGAATAGAACAAATTAATATCTTTTCCAGCCCCCGGTCTCTCCTTCTGCAGGGATGAAAGGCTTGTTCTCTGTGTAGCCTTGGCTGGCCCCTGGCACAGGAGGCCCTCATAGGTGACCACTTCCTCATGGCATCCATCATGGTCCTGGGCTCCATCAAGGGAAATTCCTAAAGGAGCACAGTTACAAGTGGCCCTTAGCACACTGATCAGTGGGATGAAATGCTGAAGCTTTGTAATGAAGGCTTTGAGAAAGACCCCAGCCATGACTTCTGGCACATCCTGGGCACTGTGGATGTGCATTCATCGGCTGATGCTCAACCAATGGCAAAATGGCTCCACAGGCCCATCAGGCAAAGCACATAGACCTGAGGGGTCACCTCCTGAAGTGGATACTGGGAAACAGGTCCCTCTTGGTGAATTTTCAGAACAAGATAACCCCTTCCACCAGAATATACAAGTAGAGGTGGACCACAAGACCCAGGTGTCCAGGAGGTGCCCAATCATCAAGGGCGACTGCAGCAAATGGCAATGATGATGAAAGGAGAACTCCTCCTTCATCCTGGGCCAGGTCCCACTGTGTGGGCCATAGCAAGAAGGCAAAGAAGGGAAGTGGAATGAGGAGATCTGGAGTGAGAGCCGGAAGACAGAGGGTCTGAAGAAGAGAGCCACCGAATGCCGGGTCATCCTGGGCCACAGCTGCATGATCTACAAGGTTTCTGGATGACTTCCTGATTGGTTTTTTTTTTTTTGTATTTGTATCAACAATTCTACCTCTGTGGATGGCTCTGAGGGCTTCTAATCTGATGACTTTGTACCTCTGAGAGGGTGTGATGTCTCCTACCTCCAAAGGAGCAGGAAGAACTTGGTCCCACTTTCTCCTGGGTGCCCTTTGAATATCAGAAGATCGTTCATGTGGCCCCCCAGTCATCTTATTTCTCCAGCCTTTCTCCCTATTAGGAGAGGTATCCAAATGTCATCAGACCAATGCAGAAAGCCCTGGATGCTCTACTTTGGGAATCTTTGTAGCTAACTTAACTCAGACCTCATGGCCTTTCCTCACATACTTTTATTGAGCAGTTCTGCACACGTGAAGGAGATTTTCTGAATCTAAATTCAATACTTCATATTTGTTCCTATTTGATTTCAGTGGCCCACTGGGATCTGGATCTTTTTAGTCCTGGCTCTGTACATTCAATGTGGTAACAATTCCTCTCAGCTCCATTAATACATTCTCTATTAAAATACCTGAATTTTAAAACTGATTTAAATTTTTTTTTTAAAAAAAAGAGGGTCCTTTCTAGTGCTAGATACCCTGGGTAAAAACCACTTATTCTTTGTTTTTTTTCAGTGTCCTCCAATTACAAAATGAATAATAATAGCACCAATCTCCAAGATTATTATGAGAATTAAATGAGAATATTTATAAAACATATAGTAGTTGCTTAATAAATGTTTGTTTCCTCCCTCTCATCCTATGATGATTATTGAAGTAAAAGGAGATTTTTTTCTTCTTCGACTTTTGGGTGAAATGAGAGCATTTTTTCATAGGGTTCAGGTCCTCTATATCTGAATAAAAAGATTTTTTCTTAACCACTCTCAACTAGGAATGGTGCCTGATAACAAGAGCAGTAACTGTCAAAAAGAGAAATTTCAACTCAAACTCCTAAAATTCAAGAAAGAGGAATCAAATCAGGGGAGATTGTCTGTTCTTAGGGAGTGTCTCCCTTTTATTAATTAGCCTCTTTGTATTCTCTTTTTCACTTTGGGAGAGCAGTAGTGTGAAGTATCCTGTCCTGGGTATGGAGAAATCTCGGTTCTTCTAGTGTCAAAAATTCCACAGGAAGTGGATCATGTCTCCACCTTTTACTGGGTCTCATTTTCTCTATCTTTAAAACTAGACATGCTGGGCACTAAGATCTTTTCCATCTATGATGTCTCTTTTGGCTCTGATATTCTCTGTTCTAGGGTTTTTCCAGTAGTGGGATTTCTATAACTCAACACACAGACTTTCTTTCATTGTACTTGTAATACCAGATTTATGTAGTCTTGCATTTATCATCTACAAAAAATGAAACTCTGGAGGTGTTTAATATTTGTTGAACTGAAATTTCTTTCACTGTTCTCATGCTTACTCATCCTAGTAAATCTGTATTTCCAACCCTATATATATTTATATCATATCTTAAAACTGGAAAAACTTGGGGACAGGACAGTGTGTCAACATTAAAGGAAAGCAAGATTAAGAAATTAATGAAAAAAAATTAGCTAACAATTTCCATCCCATCCCCACCCCTTTATCCTAGAAACTTAAGTCATCACTTGCAAGTACAGTTATAGGGAAGAGCTTCTTACTTGCTGATTGGACATCATCAACCGTGGGGATTTCATCCAATTGTTGAAGGAATTTCTCAGTCAAGACAGTCAAGGAGTTAATAAATTTCCGGGCACATTTCTTGGCACATTCCTAGAGAGAGAGTGTGTGGAAATGTTCAGATTTGATCTAACAGGATAAGAAGGTGCATCTGAATATTTGTGTCAATGCTATTGTAGTCATTTACTGTATTTTTTGTCAGGGAGGAAAGAGGAAGAGAGGAGGGTCATGAGCTAGATCTATTGAAGGTTAAGAAAATAACGTCCTGACTCATGCAGAGGATATTTTTTGGGGAGAGGGTAGAGTTGAACCTTAAATTTCAATGATATAGGGTACTCCCAATGAGGAAACTCCTACCAATGCAGACTGGCCTTTATTTCAGTGTTTGAATTTTTTGGAGGTATTTTAAGGGAAGGGGAATAGCTTGCCCAGGGTTACCCTGCTAAGTCTAGAGGTAAAGGGGGAGTATGTATCAGAGAAACAGGAAATCCTTCTCCTTAGGACAATGAGGCAATGTCCTAGTCTTGGGCCTTCGCTTTCTATATTCCCTAAGATGATGCTGGGGAGTACAGTTTCAGGGAGTTTGAAACACCTGTCCAAGGTTTCCTGATGTAGTGCCAGAGGCTAGGTCTGTGTGTGGAAGAGAATTCCCATGGGACTTTAGGAAGTGGCCAGTGCTACAAGCATTTTAAGAGGAGAATGCAGGTCAACAAGCAGGCTTTTTCAGCACATACTCATGACCCAGCTTAGCTTGGGGAGGGGATTTGATGCTGGGTAACTAGGATGGGTCATTCCCAAGCAAGAGATTTGGCCATCTGGGAGGATTGGGAAGGTGCCAAAGCAGGGTCAAGTGGTCACTTTTTCCCCTGACATTTAGTCAGGGGGTTTAGTCACGGTCAGGGCTAACATTGAATCAGTTCCATCAAGACAGAAGGCTAGAGGGTTGATGATAAGGAATCAGGAAGCTTGAGTCCTGATATGTTGATTAGGTTAACCCTATTTGAGATGGTAGAGAAGTATCCAGATAGTGTATCTCAAGGGACCCCAAAGTAGATGGACTATACTACAAGTCAGTATGTGTTAGAGGTTGGATTGACTCCCATTTTCTTGATTCCAAGGTTGGCTCTGGCTATAATACTCCAATCTGCCTCTCAATATAAAGTTTTAGAACTTTGAAATGATCAAACTGAAAATCTTTAAAATCTTAGGGGGGAAAAGTATAGACAAATATACAAATTGCAGGCCCAAAGTGGGTTGCTGAGGAAAGTGAAAATGTTTGGGGGCAGGAGAAAGGGACATTCCAAATTATTAAGGCTGCCATTAAGGAGAACAATCATGTTGTTATCAAATGATCTAGGAAGTACTACTCAGAGTTTCTTTCTTTCTTTCTTTTTTTTTTGCTGAGGCAATTGGGATTAAATGACTTGCCCAGGGTCACATAGCTAGGAAGTATTAAGTATCTGAGGCCAAATTTGAACTCAGGTCCTTCTGACTTCAAGGCTGGTGCTCTATCCACTGAGCCACCTAGCTGCCCCTACTACCTGAAGTTTCTAAGAATTATAAATGCAATAAACATGAACAAGTCTCATACCTCTAGTTTATCTGAAGTAGCCAAAATTCCAGCATTTTGGTCCGTCTGCCTTTTTTCTTCCTCTAGGCACAGAGACTCCATAATTTCAGAGTTATTTGGATGTCCAAGGTTTGAATGTAGCTGTTGGTTATTTTTATCCTTCAAATAACAATTAGACAAATAATATGAGGAGAGTTTGAGGTAGGGGATAAAAAGGAATTAAACAGCATTACCCCCAATTTTCCTCCTCCAACTCAGGTTTCTCAGTATCTACTCCTTTCCAAATACAGATAAATCCCCCTATTAGCCTTGTAGTGGGGAGTAGGGCGTTAAAGGAAAAGGAATGGTCAGACAGGAATGAAAAAAGAAGAATGGGAGTGGAATGTGTATACCGTAAAGGTGTGACTTATACCCACTTAGAATTGGAGAGTGGAAGTACCACTACTCACTGATGAATTAATCAATAAAATAGTTTATTAAAAGCATCTATTATATGCCCCAAACTGTGCTAAATAAGCTTTAGAGATTTTTTTTAGTTAAAAAGCATGTCTTCAAGGGACATGCCAGAAGATACAACATTTATAAATTAGTACACATACAATAAATATTGAATAGATGGAATATTGCCTTAAAGGTTAATTAGGGGAGAGAGGAGAAATAGTAATAGCAGCTGGTGGGACTAGAAAGACCTGCTGGAGGATGGGAACCTCTAGGTGAGTCAAGAAGGCCAGGGATTCTAAAAAGACTAAAGGTTGGAAAGAAGAGCATTCCAAGACAGAGAGATGAAGTGTGTTACTTGAGAGAGAACAGCACATAAACCAATAAAACTATTGTAGTGTGGGTAGAGGGAAATATAATTTAAAAGGATGGGAAAAGTAAGAAGGAGCAAGTTACAGAGAGCTTTAAATATCAAAGGCCTTTACATTTGATCCTGGTGGTAATAGTCACCAAATAAATACAAACTCATTAAGGACAGAAATTTTTTTTGTAGGATATAGAAAAGCCACCTTGTATCCCTAGTATTTAGCATAATACCTTGGCACAGAGTAAGTGCTTAATAAATATTTGTTGAATTTTCCTTTACTACATACATTTCAAGTAACATATATGTTAGAAATACCAAAAAGAAAGGAAGTTTTAGTTCTGAGACTAATACAATCAATTGTAGTATTGTCTTTATTGAGCTAGTTTCAAAGAATATATTAGATAACAGATATTATAAATCAATCTTCCACAAGCCAAAGATCCTAATTAGTAATTAACCGCTCTCTAATCTCTTTACTGCATAAATTCTCCACTCTTGGCCAATTTTTGTCACTGACTCCAAGTCATGGTGAGTCTGATATTTAAAAACAAAAAAAGAAAAAAAAACAACTCCTTTGAGGATATCATTCTTATGCTTTTGGAATCAGAGTACAATATATGCTTACATTTTTAATGAGTTGCTCTTAGAAAAGTCTTGCTAATGGAAAATTCTGTTCTGCATGAGGACTTGCCTGGTAGGTGACAGGATTTTATATTTAGAGAAAGAAAGTTTAGAGTTAAAAAAAAAAATGACTCTTCCTCACTACAGAGAGATTGAAAATAATCCTGTGAAAATAAGCCAGAGAAGTTAGTTTAACATGGACAATCCTGAATTTGTATTATAACAACTTCAGAGATTCTGTGTCCTTAAAGAAAAATTCAGTTTTGGGTTAAGTCAGAAATATACTTCCTATGAAAAATTGTGTGCTGTTTTGTAAAATGGAAATCTTGAGAACATGCTATTAGAATCATAGAAAAACAACATGGCACTTCTTGAAAAACTAAATTGTTAGTTTATATCATAGCCATTAGCTACTAGTATCACATTTTACATATAAGGAAACTGAGGCTTAGATTAGTACATGACTTGCCCAGGTGTATACAGTTCATGTGTTTGGGTTTGAACCCAGGTTTTCTTCCTTTCATGTCTAGTGCTCTATCCACTACTCCATGATGTCTCTCTAAAAAGAGATGGTCAATAATAAGCATTTATTAAGCCCCTACTGTGTATTAGACAGTGTGCTAAGTTCTGAGGATAAAAAATGAGCTCTCAAGGATCATTATACCCAAAACTTTCTGACTTGAGAAAGGAAAATGGGGAAAATTCAAGGCTAGCCTACATTTTCTAGAGAGGAAAAAAAAGTGTTACAAACTTGTGATATGATGTTACAAGAACCTTAGTTTCCAAGGGCAAAAAGATGGACTAATAAATGCAATCAATTCCTGGGCCCATGTTTAGAAGAAATCCTTATAATCGTGACTTTTGGAAGTCTTTGAGGCACCTGAGACACCTACCCTTATCTTTATCCACTCTTCAAGTTGTTCTTTGAATTGTCCCTCAATCTCGGCTTTGCTGGACTGAAGAGTCTCCCAGTGTTTGTGGAAAAAGTTTTCCATGACAAGATGAGCCACATGAGGCAACTGTTCCTCAAATTCCTTTAGCTGCTCCCGTAACTCTATTAGAATGGAGGGAGACAGGAGAAGGTCAAGGGCCTCAGCTAAGTGACCCACCAAGTAGACATTACATCCACATGGGAAGATCATGGGAAACGCCAAGGAAATAAAGGACATTGGGGACCCAGAAGTAACAGAGGTCTGAGTTTGGTTGGTCATGTGGTATTCTCCAGGTGTGTATTCTAAATTGATGCCTACTGTTTCTATGGATGATATGTATAACCTTAGTTTTATTAGGATGGGAAATGTTGTATAGATGTCCTAACTATGCATATGACTTTGCATTGAGTTATTTGTTTTTATGATTATTAAAGAAAACCAGGCAGTGTGGGATCTCATGAATTATAGATTTATAGGTACAGATCCATTTCAATACCCTTAAACCTGAAGTGGAAGTCATCCCTCCAAGTGACCAACCTGGGAGAGTGAGGTAAAGGGAGCAGCCCCAGAGGGCACTATATCTAGTTTTAGCTCTTTGAAGACTATAGTTATCTGTTCCCCATTGCAATTTTCCCCATTGCAGTTTTGATATATCATGCATGGGTCAGCATAAGAAAATAAGTAGAAATTTTCAGAGAGTTTTGCAGGAGCTGCAGACTTGAAGGCCAGCAGAAGACACAGAAAAAGTTTAGAAACTCAGAAATGCGTAAAACATATGTGTAATATTGCATAATGTCTATGCATTTTATCTTTTAATACCATAATAATTCAAAATATTATGAAGGGAGGGCCAAAAAATTTAACATGGATTTTCCCACTCCTGGGGATATCATGCCCTTAACCCCTCACACCTATGATGTGGAAGGGATAACTATATCATCTACCTTTGTATTTTCCCCCAAGGCTGAATGTGAAGCATTACACATAATTGGAGCTTAACAGATGCTTATAGAATGAATGAAAAAAGTATTTTTATAGAAGCCAATGAAGTAACAGCTTTACAAGTACCTATGAGACAGACATTATGGTATTCATCTGACTGGTTCCCATATTCTAAGAGTTTCTTCCCAAATACGTCAACACATTGGTCAAAAGTATCCTGCATGTAATCAGGTCTGGTGACAGTGTGTTTTTCTTTACGGTAAAATTCCTATAGAAGAGAAAGATAAAAATAGACCTTTTAATAGTCAGGTTTGTCTAAGAAGCTTCAAGGGTTAGGAAGTTTTTGTGAGTTAGTTTCTCAAAGACAGGGCCCACATTTTATTCACCTTTGTGAATAATCCCAGAATAAAACAAGCATAATAAAAACAACTTACCTTTGGTACTTTAAGGTCCCAAAGCATTTGACCTACAATGATCATGTAAGGTAGGGGCAGTACCAAATTACTAAGTGCTAAACTCCTCAAAAATGCCATCTGTCATAGGGGTCTCCAGTTTCCTCACTCTCTTTTTAAATCCTTCTTATGATCTGGCTTCCAGCCTCATCCTTCCAATGAAGCTGCCTTCTCCAAAGTCAATAATGATTGCTTAGTTGTCAGATTCTGAGGTCTTTTCTCAATCCTCATTCTCCTTGCTTCCTCTATAGTCCTTGAAATGGCTGATAACTTTTCTTTTATACTTTCTTCTCCCTAGCTTTTCAGGGCACTATTCTTTCCTAGTTCTCCTCGTTGCTCAGGGACTTGCCCAGATCAGTCTAGTGTCTAAATCAGAATAAGTGTCTAAATCATTTAGTGTCTAAATCAGAGTTTCTAAAGCCAAATTTGAACTCCAGGGCCAGTGTTCAATCCAGTGTGACATCTAGCTGTTTGTATAACATATATATATATAATACATATATATATATTATAAATATATGTAAAAATCTTTTGTGAAATCTCATAACCAATTAAGGTCAAAATGGATACAAGATTTGGGCATAAACAAATTAGAATTACAAGGGATAATTAATCTACAAGATCTTTGGAGAAGGGATGAATTTATGACCAAAGAAGAACTTAGAGAATATTATGAAAGGTAAAATGCACAACTTTAATTAATACATTAAATTAAAAAGGTTTTGCACAAACAAAACCAACAGAAACAAGATTAAAAGGGAAGTACAAAGCTGGGGAAAAAATCTTTATAGCCAGTATTTCTCATAAAAGTCTCATGTCTAAGATATATAAAGAACTATGTCAAATTTATAAGAATACATTTCCCAATTAATAAATGGTCAAAGTATATGAACAGACAATTTTTAGATAATAAAATTAAAATCATCTATAGTTATATGAAAAATGCTTTAAATAATTATTGATTAGAAAAATGCAAATTAAAACAGCTGTGAAGTATTACCTCACACATCTCCGATTGGCTAAGATGACAGGAAAAGATAATGATAAATGTGGGAGGGAAAATTGGAACATTAATGCATTGTTGGTGGAGTTGTAAAATGTTCCAGTCATTCCGGAAAGCAATTTGGAACTATGTCCAAAAGGCTATAAAACTGTGCGTACCCTTTGATTCAGTAATGCCATTACTGGGTCTGTATCCCAAGGAAATCATAAATGAGGGAAAAGGACCCACATGTGCAAAATGTTTGTAGCAGCTCTTTTTGTGGTAGCAAAGAATTGGAAAATGAGTGGATGCCCATCAATTGGGGAATGGCTGAATAAGTAGTGGTATATGAAGGAAATGGAATATTATTGTTCTATAAAAAGTGATGAACAAGCTGATTTTAGAAATACCTGCAAAGATTTACATGAACTGATGCTGAGTGAAACAAGCAGAACCAGGAATACATTGTACACAATAACAGCAAAAATGTGTGATGATCAACTAGGAAAGACTTGGTTCTTCTCAGTGGTTCAGTGATCTAAAGCAATCCCAATAGACTTTGGACAGAAAATGCCATCCTCATTCAAAAAAAGAATTAAGGACAGTGAATGTAAATCAACAAATGCTATATTGACTTCTTTTTTAAAAAAAAAATCTCTCCCAAGGTTTTTTCCTTTTGTTCTGATTTTTCTCTCTCCTCATGATTAGTAAAGCAATGTATGTTAAAAATAAATTAAAATTAAAATTTTAAAAATCCTTTGTGAGGACTCAAAAACTTTCAAGAGTATAAAAGGGTACTGAGATGAAAAAGTTTGAGATGGAAGAACGATACTAATTTAAGAATCAGGAGATTTGGGCTCTAGTCTTGCCACTTCCACTGATGCACCATCATAGCCTATTAGGAGGATAGAATGGATGCTGCATAAGGTCTTTTTTAGTTCTAACAATCTATAACTTTAAGTTCTTTCTAGTTTCTATAAACCATATTCTAAGTTCTTTTTTTGTTTTTGTTTTAGCTCTGATACTTTCTAATTTTCCAAAATTATAAGGCAAAATCCATTGGAACTTGGACCACGTCTTTCTTGCACATGGAACACTTAACCAAATCAAGGATATATCAGCAGAATGAAGACACAGTAGAATCCTAAATGGGATAGAAAGTAGAATTCCTTACCTCTGCTATTGAAAGCAAAACGTCATTGCCTTCCCAGAGAAGTGAGTGGATGATGTTTTTAAAATGAAATCTGAAATAAAAATTTACATCTAAAATTTAAAATGAAATTTTAAAATGAAAACTGAAATCAAGCAGAAGATGGTTGAAAAGATCTGCATTATACTTATTGGTACTTCTCCCCAAAATTAAATCAAACCAAACAGATAAATATTATGTACTTGATTGTCTCAATCCTCAGAAAGGGTTAAATAAAGTATATTTATGGGACGAAATGAAAGCTGACTTACTCAGTATGTTCAGGCTTCTCCCCAAACACCTGATACTTCTTGTCTTGTCGGTTTGGCCGGGAGTATCGAAAAACACTGAAAAGACACAGGCATGCCACTGCATTCAGAAAGGTCCCATTAATGGAAAAAACAAAACAATACACCACCACCACTAACCTTTGAGGCATCAGTTAGGAAATTATGAAACTAATTTCTGTTTGCATAATGATGACTTACAAACAGATTTAGTGCTAGCTCTCGTAGTTTTTAATTTATTTAAATTTTCACCTCTGGCCTATTGGAATCATGTACATGTGGAACCAGCCCAAGATGAAACATAATGTTGGAAGGAGCAACACTTGATTCTTCTCAGCTTTGGAATTAGTAAGCTTGATGACAAAGTGTGGTAAATGAATTTGAAAGTAAATTTTCAAGCAGCTGAGAGCAAAAAAATGCAGGGGATTGGGGATGAAAGAATATGATGAGTTTCATCTGATATAAGCAGATATTTTTATTTATACAGATTTTTTCCTGGAAATAAGACAAGAAAGACTTTATGCAGTGGATTTCTGTAAAAGGACATAGAGAGATTGAATGAACAATGCTATCCAACATGTTTGCACAAAAGAAACAGAACCACTAATTAAAGGAAAACTTTTTATATCAATTTTACACAAGGGCAAAGGACAATAAAATTAATTATAAGTCAGTTCAAGAATTTCTCCAGGATTTTGAGATTTTGTTTTTTTTAATATCTCATGTATTAGAATCATGGGTTCAGATGAGTATATTGACTATACCTTTTTTAAAAATGAAGATAAACTATTCAGTAATGAAATGAATAAATATGACCCTCTCTTTTGTGTCAGGCAGCAGTTTTCATGAGAAGGGTTGGCTAGCTCAGTTGGTCTAAATGTGTTGCTAATAAGGCCAGAATTGTGTAGTTCTAATATATCTATACCCTTCATATGCTTCATGCTCTGCTTTAAAGCATATATTTATTTTAAGCATTCTTTTTTAAAAAAAAATTTTGAGTTCCAGATTTTCTTCCTTCATTCTACCTTTTTTTCACCCACTGGAAACAATATATCACTCAGTGGAAAGCAAACAATGTATCAGTTACACATAAGAAATCATGCAAAACATTTCCATATTAGCCAAATTGCAAAAAAGGCAAAAAATAAATAAAATGAGAAAAATGTTTAAGCTAAGGTCTTTAACATGTCTCAGTTTGACTGAGAGCCACCTCCATTCAGTGATTAAGGCTAGGTAGCAATTGAGGCAAAGAATCTCCTTTTTCACTTAGTCCCCCCCCCAAAAAAAATCATCTAAATAAATAAATTAAGTTGGGAGGAGAAGATCCTCAGGGTTTCTGGCCAGAGAAAAAATAATAGCTATTTACATTCAATCTGAAGGTCTCCCAGTTCATCCAGGGTCATCTCCAGTCATCTTGATCTATATCTTCCCACTAGACCCAAACAACTCTGGATGGGAAAGTGAGGCAGTGACCTTGCACAGCTCTCCCTCACTTAAATTCAATTCCCTTGTATTTCATGGCATCACCTCTCTGATGTCATGGTCCTCTTTAAGAATGAAGGACAAACAATAACAATCTGGGACACTAATGCATTGTCCATGGAACTGTGAACTGATCCAGTTATTCTGGAGAACAATTTGGAATTATGCTGAAAGGGCTATAAAAGCTGTGCATACCCTTTAATTCAGTAATATCATTGCTAGGTCTGTATCTCAAAGATATTAAAAAAAAAAAGGAAAAGGGCTCACATGTATATATAGCAGCTCTTTTTGTGGTGGCTAAAATTTGGAAATTGAAGGAATGATCATCAATTGGGGGATGGCTAAACAGCTTTAGTATTTGATTGTAATGGGATATTAATGTGCTATAAAAAATAACATATAAGATGATTTCAGAAAAGCCTGGAAAGACTTAAATGAACTAATTCGAAGTGAAGGGAACAGGGGGCAGCTAGGTGGCGCAGTGCATAGAGCACCAGTCCTGAAGTCAGGAGGACCTGAGTTCAAATTTGACCTCAGACACTTAACACATTCTAGCTGTGTGACCTTGGACAAGTCACTTAACCCCAATTGCCTCAGCCAAAAAAAAAAAAAAGTCATTTCAAAGTGAAGGGAGCAGAACCAGGAGAACTTTGTACACAATAACAGCAATTTTGTATGATGGATTGTGAATGACTTATTCTCATCAGTACAATGATTAAAGACAATCCCAAATAACTAAGGATGAAGCAGTTTGAATATAGACTGAAACATGCTATTTTATACTTTCTTTCATTTTTTTTATTCAAGTCTTCTTACACAAAATGACTAATACGAGAAATATTTTACGTGATTGCACATTTATAAGCGATATCTAGTTGTCTCAAAGAGGGAGGAAGGGAAGGAACAGGAGGGATAGAATCTGGAACTCAAAAGTAAAAAAAACAACTCATGTTAAATTGTTTTAGTGCATAATTGAAGGAAAATAAAATATTATATATTCTTTTAAGCTAAGAATAATTAGTGACATCAAAGGCAGTGGTGTCAAACTCAAATAGAAATAGGGCTATTAGTGCATACATAAGAATCTCTGCTGGCCACATATCAACTTAGTTTTTAAAAGTATTATCTTTTTTTTTTTTTGCTAAATATTTCACTATTACATTTTAATCTGGTTCCGGGGCTACATAGTTGATACCTCTAAACTAAGAGATTCCACAGCAACATGATCAGAATTAATTTTGTGAGATTTAGATCTGATTTTTTTGAATTCAAACATCTGGAAAATATGCTAATGCGTTCCATTTCCCTGAGATAAGCTCATACTTCCAAAATCAAATGTCAAAAAAAGTTGCACTCATTTTGAGAAGCAGAGTAGACTAATGAAGGAAAAAGCTGACTTCAGAGCCAGAAAGACCTGAGATTAAGTCTTAACTCTGGTATATACTGGCTATGTGACCCTGGGCAAGTCATCTAATTTTGTGCTCTAGGCAACTATCTAAGACTATTAAATCACAGAGTTTGCCAAGCTGCATTGGTAAAAGGAATTTCTAAAACTGAGAATTCCTTATACCAATGAATTTATGGATTTAATTCCTATCATTAATTAACCATTTCCTACCTTGAATAATATTTTAGGAAATCCTAACTCTGATAATGGTATGAAAAAAAATTCTGAAAAAAATATTAGAGCCAGCAAAATATTAAGATAATACTAATAACTGATATTTGCATATCAGTTATATATATCAGATATTTATATAATAACTAAGCATTTAAAAATTTCCAAAGTTCTTTGCACATTTTTAAATTTAAGCCTCATAACACTACTGAGAGTAGGTATCATAGTTATAAAGACATTGAGACTCAGAAAGATGAATTGACTTTTCTATAATCAAATAGCTAATAAGTTTAAGAGGCAAGATTCAAATCCAGTTTTTCATAATTCCAAGCTAGTAATTCTCTCCACTGGGCCAGGTTGCAAGCTGCATAAGCTATCCCAATTTCCTTCAATTTAGCCTTATTTTGGTGGAAAATCCTGGTGTGAGGATACTTTTGAGTTTTTCTGGCTCAGAGTAGGTCGCTTATGATATTGATAAGAAGAAAGATAGAAGGATTTGACTGAAAAATAAAATAAATAAGGGTCCATGAGAGATAAGAGGGGGAGAAAGGTGGGGCTATAAGAAGGCCAATGCTTCAGAGAAGAAGAAATGTAAAACTTGCAGAAACTGTGTAGGAAGAGTATAGAGAGGTAAGTGGAGGGTTAAGAGGAAAGAGGGAAAGAAAGTGACGAAGGTAGGGTAGAAAGAGAGAACAAATTTGTATTTCACAACTCCTACCTTCCCTGTGACATGTTACTGCTCACTGATGTGATCTTTATTTCTTTATTTGGGATACTGCTGTCTGTCCGTCGTCTTGGACGTTTCCCTTTAGATAATGAAAAGAAAACAGCAAAGCACTTGGGATATTTTGCAGTACTTTGACAAAAATTGTAAGTATTCCTAGGATTCCTGATGTCCAATTTTTCACATCCCAAAGTTTACACACCTTTACTTTTGCCGCCATGTTCTCGATCACGCTTTTGTTCTGGAAGTCTGAAACCAAAAGGAAGAACTATGAGATTTCCTGAAAGAAGAAGAGGGTTTTGTTGTTGTCATTATTGTTGTTTCTTTGCTTGATTTTTGGGGGGAGAAAGGTAAGGAGTTCACTTGTGATTATGATGAGCTTGAAGAGCTGGAAAGGCTTAATGTTTCTAGCAGGTTGCAGAAAACGTTGACCTGGATTCTTGTCACATAAGTGAAAGATAAAGTTAAGGGAATAGATGTGTCCCTCCTCTCCCACCCCCAGTTACCTAATACTTTTATATACTTACATAGGAGCATAGATCTAGAGCTGAAAGGAACCTTAGAATTCATCAACATCTATCCATTCATTTTTGAGCTAAGGAAACTAAGTACAGAGAAGTTAGTCATAGAACTAGTAAGTGAAGGAGACAGGATTTGAATCCAGGTCTTCTTGACTATAAATCTTGTGCCCCATTCATTGGATCAGTATGTTTCTCCCCAAAGAATGCAAACTTCTTTAAAAAATGCAAATTTCTGGAGGGCATGGATTGTTTCATTCTTATCTTTGAGTCCCAGTGCTTAACTTATTTACCTGAAGGATCAAATGAAAAATCCTGTTTGGCCTTTATAATTAATTCTTTTATACTTTCTACATCCTTACTCCAGAATTTAATGACACTGGACTCTTTGAATAAAGAGTCTCTTGACTCTAGGTATTTTTGCAGGCTGTCACCCATCCTTGGAATTTCCTTTCTCCTTGTCTCCATCTCTTTGCTTCCTTGACTTCTTTCAAGTCTCAACCAAAATTCCATCTTCTGCAAGAAGGCCATTTCTTAGTTCCTTTTATTGCTAGTTCCTTTCCCCTGAGATTATCTCCAATTTATTCTGTGTGTGTAAATATATATATATATATGTTTACCTATCTATATACATTCCTGTGTATCTTCACACATGTATATAATTTATATATCGTTCTCTGCATAGATTATAAGCTCCTTACTAATGGAACTTTTTTTTTTGCTTTTTTATGTATCCCCTAACACTTAGAATAGTCTCTATCATAGCACACATTTAAAAAATTTGTTGACTTGAAGTGACTTGATATATCAGATACTTAATGTTTGACTGATTGATCACTTGAATAAATCATAGACATGGTTGCCAAGAGAAAGAAAAGAGGACCATGGATAGAGACTTTGGGGGGGGGGGAATTCTAAACTTGGATAGTGGGAAAAACCAGAAAAAGAGCCAAAGAAAGCGTAGGGAGATAAAATGAGAATGTTGTGTTAAAGAAGGCAAAGAAAGAAAAAAAATTATTAAGAAGATAATGATCAACATTATCAACTGTAGCCAAGAGAAAAAGGAAAGGAAGATGGAGGAGTGAGTGGTCACAATGCCTATCTTCTTAATATTCCCTTCAAAAATGTTAATAAAAATGACTCTAAAAAAAGCAGGATTATTAGAAACCTTAATTTTTTTTTTGTTTTGGAAAAGATACAACCAAAGAAATGAACAAACTATAGAATGTTCTAATTCAATGAACAAATATTATGGTTGGGGGAAAATTATTATTTTCATAATTATCAAGATGATATGTGTGATGAATATGCTAATAATTTTGATTTCTAAATGCTGACTCTTCTGGCTTGGGAGTCAGAGTCTTACAATGCAGTTTAAAATGATCAATCCTTGACAATGCTCTCCTGTGTATGTTAAGTGAAGTGAATCTAAGATTGTAGAACTTGTTTCTGTAACAGAACTCTGATACTGTCCCCCCACCAAGTAATGACCCCTGATTTGAAAAATCACCATGAAGTATTCCCATAGGACTAGAGAATATCCATATTGTCCTGCATCTATGGGTTTGTCATGGGAAACCACCTGGACCCTGAAAATGATTGTATTGTAACCCATCTTCCTTCCCTTCCCACTTAAGATTTGTGTATAAAATCTCTACCTTCCCTGCAACAGGAGAAGGTCTCCTGACCAGGAGATCTTCCAGTTTGCAAACTGTATTTCTCACTCTGAAAGTGATTAATTAAACTGCTACTTGATCTCTAAAACCTGGCTCTGCTTTGTGTGGCTCTAGCTATCCACAGTTTAGAAATGGAAACAGTAATATTTGGTTAACATGGTTTAAAGGAAATTGAAACCAAAATGCCACAGGGAAAATATACTGATACAATACCATTAGAGGGGCAGCTAGGTGGCGCAGTGGATAGAGCACCAACCCTGAAGTCAATAGGACCTGAGTTCAAATTTGATCTCAGATACTTAACATTCCCTAGCTGTGTGACCCTGGGCAAGTCACTTAACCTCAATTGCCTCAGCAAAAAGCAAAAAAAAAAAAAAAAAAAGCAAACCAAAACAAAACAAAAACAATACCATTAGAAGCCCCCTAAAACAAAGCTGGAATTACACAAGGCACTTCATTGTGGATAATAAGCATAATGAGGAAAATAGAAAGGTTAAATTAACAAAATTATCATGAGATGAAATTAAGAAAAATAAAAATTAAATGATAAAATATAATAGCTTAGAAATATCCAAAAGAATATAAACAATACAGTGGGTTATGCATACTCTTTGACCTAGCAATACCACTAATCAGTATGTGTCCCAAAAGAGACAAAAAAAAAGAGGAAAAGACCTATATGTACAGAAATATTTATAAAGACTCTTTTCTGGTGGCAAAGAATTGGAAATTGAGGGGTGCCCATAAACTGGGGAATGGCTGAACAAATTGTGGTATGTGATTATGATGGGATGCTATTGTGCTATAAGAAATGATGAGCATCCAAATCACTATTGATCAGAGAAATGCAAATCAAGACAACCCTGAGGTACCACTACACACCTGTCAGATTGGCTAAAATGACAGGAAAAGTTAATGATGAATGTTGGAGGGGATGTGGGAAAGCTGGGACACTGATGCATTGTTGGTGGAGCTGTGAACGGATACAGCCATTCTGGAGAGCAATTTGGAACTATGCTCAAAAAGTTATCAAACTGTGCATATCCTTTGACCCAGCAGCATTTCTATTGGGCTTATATCCCAAAGAAATCATAAAGGAAGGAAAGGGCCCCACATGTGCAAGAATGTTTGTGGCAGCCCTTTTTGTAGTGGCTAGAAACTGAATAGATGCCCTTCAATTGGAGAATGGCTGAATAAATTATGGTATATGAATATTATGGAATATTATTGCTCTGTAAGAAACGACCAGTAGGACAATTTCAAAGAGGCCTGGAGAGACTTGCATGAACTGATGCTGAGTGAAATGAGCAGAACCAGGAGATCATTATACACGACAACAACAATACTATATGACCGTCAATTCTGATGGACATGGCTCCTTTCAACAACGAAATATTTCAAACCATTTCCAATTGTTCACTCAAGAAAGCCATATACACCCAGAGAGAGGGATGTGAAATGTGGACCACAACATAACATTCTCATACTCTTGATTGATGTTTACTTACATTGTGTTTCCTTTATCTGATATGTTTTTTATGTATACAATTTTTCTTGCACAACAATGATAAGTTTGGAAATATGTATACATATATTCAATTTGCCAAGTATTTTAACATAATTAACATGTAGTGGATATCCTTCCATCTAGGGGAGGGGTGGGGAGCTGGGGGGAAAAATCTGTAACAGAAAGCTATGTAAGGGTTAATGTTGAATAATTACCCATACATATGTTTTGCAAATAAAATAAAATTTTAAAAAATAAAATAAAAAAATAAAAACAGTAAAAAAAAAAAAGGAAGAAATGATGAGCAGGATGCTCTCAGAAAACCTTGGAAAGACTTACATGAGCTCATGTAAAGTGAAAATATAGGAGAGAAAGAGGAAAAAGAAATAGAAAGGCAAAAATTGGGAAAAAATAAGATAGTAGGAAATTACTGATTTTAACTATAAATGTGAATAGGATGAATTCCCCATAAAAGGGAAGTAAACAGCAGACTAGAGTAAAATCTAGAATCCTACAATATGTTGTTTACAAAACACACATTTAAATCACAGTGATATATACAGAGTAAAGGTAAAAGGCAGAAAAAAGCAGGGGTAGTGATCCTGATCTCAGATCAAGCAAAAACAAAAATAAATCTAATTGAAAGAGATAAAGAAGGAAACGACATTTTGCTAAAGGGTACCATTGATAATGAAGTAATATCAGTACTAAACATATATGCACCAAGTTGTATAGCATCAAATTCCTAGAGGAGAAGTTAAAAGAGCTCCAAGAAATAAACAACAAAACTATACTAGTAGGGGATGTCAACCTTGCTCTAGCAGAATTAGATAAATCAAACCACATAATAAATAAGAAAGAAGTTAAGAAGGTAAATAGAATTTTAGAAACGTTAAGTATGATAGAGCTTTGTAAAAAATGGAATGGAGACAGAAAGGAATATGCTTTTTTCTTGGTGGTACATGGAACCTACACAAAAATTGACTGTGTATTAGGGCATAAAAACTTCAAAACTAAGTGCAGAAAGGCAGAAATAGTAAATGCATCTTTTTCAGATCATGATGCAATAAAAATTACATGTAATAAAAGCCAGGGGAAAACAGACCAAAAATTAATTGTAAACTAAATAATATAACCCTAAAGAATGAGTGGGTGAAACAACAAATTATAGACACAATTCATAATTTCATCTAAGAGAATGACAGTTATGAGACACATTCCAAAATTTATGGAATGCAGCCAATGCAGTTCTTAGAAGAAGTTTTATATCTCTGGATGCTTACTTGCATAAGAAAGAGAAAGAAAAGATTAATGAATTGAGCATGCAACTAAAAAAGCTAGAAGAAGAACAAGTTAAAAGCCCCCAATTAAATGCCAAATTGGAAATTCTGAAAATAAAAGAGATTAATAAAACTGAAAGTAAAAAAATTGCTAATATACAAAGTAACAGCAATATTATAAGATGATCAGCTGTGAACTACTTAGCTATTCTCAGCAATGCCATGATTCAAGACAACACTGAAGGATTTATATTGAAAAATGCTATTCATCCCCAGAGAAAGAACTGATAGTATCTGAATATAGATTGAAGCACACTTTTTTACTTTATTTTTCTTGAGGGCATTTTTTTCAAAACATGACTAACATGGAAATGTTTTGCATGATTACACATGTATAATTGCATACCTTCTTAATAAGGAGAGATAAGAGGAGGAAGGGAGAGAATTTGGAACTTAAAGTTTCAAAAATAAATGTTAAAGACTGTTTTTAGAAGTTACTAAGAAAAAATAAAATACTAAATAAATTCAAACGAGAAAAAAAGCAAACAATGGATTAGCTGAGAAACAGAATTGTTTTATTTAAGGACAGAACTGTAGAAATGAACCAAAAAAACAGAACAAATTTAAAAAAAAAAAAGATTGCTTGGAAACTGTAAAAAAATAGTTATAATAACTTATGATCAGTTACCTTAAAAAAAATAAAGCAAAAATCTCATGATTGTTTCATGGGAAAAAAGAATTTCTCAGGAATATTGAAAACAAGGGACAAAGTGTAAATAAAATTCACAGGACATCAACCAAGATGAACACTTGATTCAACAAACCCAGATGCATTGCCACCAAGTTTTTAGACCAAATGACAAAGCAATGAATTTGTTAGCAATCAAAAAGAACATTTCATTTACTGAAGAAAGAATATCAACGAGATAACTGGCATGTGGCATACTGAATGTGAAAGAAAATAAGACTTACTGAAGGATGTTTTTGATCACTTGCACAGCCACATCATCAAACATTGCTTTTCCCATCCGACTGGGCTGAAAAAGTGTATCTTTAACCATTTCTGTCTTGGTTTCCTCTTCAGAGATGTCAATGGCTACAAAGAGAACATTGTCTTTTTCTGTGTTTGTCCCAGATCCCTGTAAGAGAGTTAGGGATAAGAAGAAAACATACTGTTTCCAGCATCAGCCATAGATAGGAAGGTTAAGCAAACAGAAATCTTAGGCATTCTACCAATAATGCTCAGGTTTCACTGGCTATTTTCCAAGCCTGGAATGCTCTCCCTACTTATCTTTACTTCCTGGCTTTCCTGACTTCAAGTTTGTAAAGACTTGATGTATAAAAAAGGTGATAAAATTTCACCTTCCACACAAAGACTTTCCATTATTACATGAAGACTTTCCATTATTACATGAAGACTTAATTATTAGTGTCTTCCTTCTTTAAAAAAAAATTTACTGGGGCAGCTAGATGGTGTAGTGGATAGAGCACCAGCCTTTGAACTCAGGAGAACCTGAGTTCAAATCTGGTCTCAGACACTTAACATTTCCTAGCTGTGTGACCTTGGGCAAGTCACTTAACCCCAATTGCCTCAGCCCCACCCCCAAAAAAATTACTTCACTGAATTTCAAGGTTTTTGTCTGTAAAATGAAGGTTGTGAATTAGATGATTGTTAAGATCTTCTCTAAGTCTTATGATACTAAATGCCATCCAACTTTATATTCCCCCACAGTGCTTAGCATGGGCATAGTATAAGCATTCAACAAATATTTATGAAATGAATGAATGAACACATTTATCAAAACAATTTTCAACTATCTTTGCTTTTTTCTATATATTCTCTCCCTTTAGAGAGTTTATCTACATTTGTTACAACTATCATGCTTTTGTATTTTTAAAAATGTATTTATTTATTTAAAGGTTAAATGCAAAAATAAGAAAAAACAAAATAGAAAAAGAAAGACAGAAAATTGTCATGTGTCCAGCAGAACATCAGGGAAGACTCAAAATATGTAACAATAAATTTTCATTTCAAAAAAACATATATAATAACAGAAGACATTGTGTTCATGACTGTCCATATTTTCTTTGCTTCCTTATAGGTTATTCTTTTGTTCTCTGCTGTGAACTTTTTACTTTATTCTTTTTTTCTCCTTTTCCTCTCCCCATTTCCCCCAAGCAGGCTATAATTAAACATGGATATATTTATGTATGTGTATATATGTCTACATACATATATACAGTCATTTACATGCACATATACACATACATCTAAAACAATATTAATATGAATGGATATAATATATATTTCTTTCTTGATTGAATCTTTTTATCTAAGATCAATGATTACTACTACTACATTTTTTCCTAATAAATTCTATTCCTGATCATATTATTGTGTTTGTGTATATCTCTTATTTCTTATCCCTTATAACTCTTCTACTTTACTTGTATTAGTTAACTTGTCTTGCTATTATTAGCAATTGCCAATTGCTGTCCCTGTTGTTCCCCCCACCCCTCCCCATTTTTCCTTCCCTCTTTATCCCTTTCCCATTAATCTATGTACCTTCTCCCTCTCCCATTAATCTAAGCACCCTTCTGTAACCCACCTTACCCTATTCCCTCCCCCCTTACTTCTTTATAGATTTTGAAGGGTACTAAACCTTTCTTGATATATTATTCCCTCTTTAACCCATTCTCAATGTAAGTAGGTTTTCACAACTACTAGCCCTCTTCCCCCATCCAATGCCTCTGTGTTGGTTCATTCTCTCATACCTCATTCATATAGCATGATTATTGTTGTAGCCTTTTCCTAAACAGTTTTGCTTTTTAGTCACATCATGCTCAGTTCCACCCCAATCTTTCTTTTAACTACCCAAATATTGACATATGGTTTACATTTCCATGTATAAAACATAGAGCTTGTCCTTAATGAAATTACTCTTTGATGTTGGCTCTTATATGTTAAATTTTCTATTTTAGGTTATTTGAGACAAAAGTCTGAAAATGTGATGGTTCAATGAATGTCCATTTTTTTCATTCAATATTATACTTAATTTTTCTGGATATAATATTTTCAGCTACAACACCAGTTTTTTTTGCTTGTTAATATATAATATTTATTTTCAGATGAAGAAATTAAAGCCATTCCTAATCTTATGAAAAAAATGATTTAAATCACTATTGATAAGAAATGCAAATTAAAACAACTCTGAGGTACCATATCTCTTAGATTGGCTAAGATGACATGAAAAGATAATGATAAAGGGAATTGGGGATGGAAAAACTAATAAATCATTGATGGAGTTGTGAAAAGATCCAACAATTCTGGAGAACAATTTGGAATTATGCCCAAAGGGCTATCAAACTGTGCATACCCTTTGATCCAACAGTGTCTCTATTGTGTCTGTATCCCAAAAGGATCATAAAAATGGGAAAAGGACCTACATATGCCAAAGTGTTTGTAGCAGTCCTTTTTGTAGTGGCAAGGAACTGGAAACTGAGTGAATGTCCATCTACTGGAGAATAGCTGAATAATCTATGGTATATGAATGTAATGTAATGTTATTGTTCTAAGAAATGATCAGCAGGATGATTTCAGAAAGGAATGGAGAGACTTATATGAACTGATGTTAAGTGAGGTAGAACCAAGAGAACATTGTACACAGCAACAACAAAATTATGTGATGATCAATTCTGATGGACTTAGCTCTTTTCAACAATGAGGTGATTCAGGCCAATTCTAATAAATTTGTGATAGATTTGTGATAGAGGCATACATCTGCATCCAGAGAGGTAATCACAACATGGATCACAACATAGTGTTTTCACTTTTTTGTTGTTATTTGCTTGTTTTTTATTCTCTTTTTCCCCTTTTGATCTGATTTTTCTTGTCCAGCATGATAAATGTGGAAATGTGTTTACAAGAATTGCACATATTTAACCTATATTGGATTACTTGCTACTGAAAGAGGGAGAGGGAAGGAGGGAGGGAGAAAAATATGGAATACAAGGTTTTGCAAGGATGAATGTTGAAAACTATCTTTGCATGTATTTGGGGGAAAAAGGATAAAAAATTCCCAAAAACAAACTACATATAAATATAAATATATATAATCATCTCTTTGTAGATAACTCACAGATATGTACCTCCAGTCTTGAACTCTTATTCTATTAATAACTAAAACCTGAGTTGACATTTTCAGATTTGGATCCCTTCACAAACCCTCTCAGTCCCCAGGGTCTTAACTAAGAATCTCCATGAGGCAAATTCAGATGGGAAAGTTGGTTGAGCAGAAGAACAGAGATCAGTTCAATTATGAATGGATGTAGTTAGTACTGGGACAAGAAATCTTTCCCCTTGTAGGCAATTTCAGTACTATGGGAACTGGAACCATGATGTAGTGGACAGGACTTGTAATGTAATAGACTTGGACCTAGGTTCAAATCTTGACACCTATGGTTAGTTGTGTGTCCCTGGACAAATAATTTAGCTTCTCTATACCTCAGTTTCTTCATCTATAAAATGACATGATTGGATTTGATAGGTTCTAAGATCTTCCTCTAAATATTTGGGGACTGTTTGCAAAGTCCTTTGCATATGTAACTTCACTTAAGTTTCCACATTATTTCATGAGCTAGATACCCAGGGAAATCGTTATTATAAAGAACCAGCATGGTTTCATCAAGGACACATGATACAGTTTAGTATCAGGCTAAACAGGCTAGTTTAAGCCTGACTTTTTTACAAAATTATTAAATAGTAGATAACAGAAATGTAATGGAGATTGTTTTTTCCTAAATTTTAACGATACTTTAAATAGAATATTTCAAAGTATTTTTATAGAGAAGATGGACAGATATGAATATGATCAGTGGTGTCAAAAGTATCAAATGAGGATTGTAATAAGAAGCCCTGCAGGGCACATATTGACTTAGAAAAGCATCTATTAATATTATTTATTTTGTGTTATTGTATTTTGAATTTATTTTTGTTAAACATTTCCCAATGACAATTTAATCTGTTTTAGAAGTGTCCTGACCAGATGTAGAATGCTTTGTGTTTGACAATTCTCAACATCAACAATCAAATCTCTTCTCATCTCATCTCAACAATCCAATGTAGTCAAAACTGACTGGATGCCCAAACTCAAAAGAGCAGTTGTTAGTAGTTCGAAGTTATTGTGGCAAGTGGTCTGAAGGAGTACCAAGGCTCTGTCCTTATGCTGTGTGTATTGTTATATGGATAAAAGTATAGATGGTGTGCTCATAAAATCTCTATATGAAACATCTGGGTCAGACAATTAACACATTGAATGATGCACAGAATCCAAAAGGATTTTAAGAGCATAGATCATTGGGATAAATTGAATAAGATGAAATTTAAAAGAAATGTAAAGGGAATAAAATCTTAAACTTGGATTTTAAAAAATCATCTAAATAACTACAAGACGGGGAGGCAGTTGTTCTGAAAAAGATTGGGGGTATTTAGTAGACTACAATATGAATCAGCAGTGTGAAGAGGCAGTCAAAAAAAAGTTAATTCAGTCTTGGGCTGGATTGAAAAAAGGTTTAGCTTTTAAGAGATGATATGAAATTCTCACTGAACTTTGCTCTCAAGAGAACTCATCTGGAGTATTGTTTTTAGTTCTGGGTATTACTAGCTGGAGAAGGGCAAGCAGGTCAATGAAGAGCCTTGAGTCCCTGTCATATGAGAACTGTGCAAGCTGACTTTGGAAAAGAGAAGATCAATGGGAACACTATCTTCAAGTCCTTGAGAATCTGGCATGTGGATGTTTGGCCCTAGAGCACAAGACTAGACCAGAAACAGTGGATAAAAGTTGTAAATTGGCCATTTTAAGCTCGATGTCAAAAAAATCTTCTAAACATTCGAGTAGTTCTAAAGGAGCATAGGTTTCCTCAAGAGGAGTTGTGATCCACCTATCAGATTGGCTAAAATGACAGGAAAAGATAATGACGAATGTTGGAGGGGATGTGGGAAAACTGGGACACTAATACATTGTTGGTGGAACTGTGAACGGATCCAACCATTCTGGAGAGCAATTTGGAGCTATGCTCAAAAAGTTATCAAACTGTGCATACTCTTTGACCCAGCAGCATTTCTATTGGGCCTATATCCCAAAGAAATCATAAAGGAAGGAAAGGGACCCACATGTGCAATAATGTTTGTGGCAGCCCTTTTTGTAGTGGCTAGAAATTGGAAATTGAATGGATGCCCTTCAATTGGAGAATGGCTGAATAAATTATGGTATATGAGTGTTATGGAATATTATTGCTCTATAAGAAACGACCAGCAGGACGATTTCAGAGAGGCCTGGAGAGATTTGCATGAACTGATGCTGAGTGAAATGAGCAGAACCAGGAGATCATCATACACAGCAACAACAGTATTACATGATGATCAATTCTGATGGACATGGCTCTCTTCAACAATGAAATGTTTCAGACCAGTTCCAATTGTTCACTGAAGAAAGCCATATATATACACCCAGAAAGAGGGATGTGAAATGCGGACCACAACATAACATTTTCATGCTCTCTATTGATGTTTTCTTGCATTGGGTTTCTTTTCTCAATTTTTTTTTCTTGTAGATATGATTTTTCTTGCATGGTAAGATAAGTGTGGAAATATGTATACACATATTTGATTTGTCAAGTATTTTAACAATTAACATGTAGTGGACTTCCTGCCATCTAGGGGAGGGGAGGGGACTAGGGGGGTAAAATTTATAACAGAAAATTTTGTAAGGGTCAATGTTGAAGAATTTCCCATACATATGTTTTACAAATAAAAAGCTTTAATTTAAAAAAAAAAGGTGCTGTGATCACCCTCTTGGGGCATCTTCCAGCAGAGGCTAGAGGACCCACTTGTTGGGCTCATCATAGTGGGATTCTTTGTGTTTGTGGCTTAGTCTAGATAGCCACCTGGGTCCTTTTCAACTCTCAAATTCTATGATACCAAAGGTATTATCTCTATTTTACCAATGAGGAAATTGAGTTTGAGAGAGGTTCCATGATTTCCCCCAAATCTAGTGAGTGTCAGAGGGGGTATTTGAACCTTGATCAGGCTAGACTCACAACCTTTCCACTATGCCACCTGTTTTTCAGGGACCTTATCTTGTTATTTGTCCTTCATTCTTGAAGAAGACCATGACATCAGTGAAATGATACCCCCACATGCAAGTGAATTGGATTTAAGTGAGGGAGGATTGTGCAAGCTCACCTGTCTCAGTTTCCCCTCCAGAGCCATCTGAATCCAGGGGCAAGATATAGAACAAGATTATGTATATAAATACATATATATAGTAGGTATCTAATATATGCTTTTAAATTATTTTATTTTTTAAAAAAATACTACAAATGGCTGTAGAAAGAAGGGTTTACCAACACATTGTTGGTGGGGTAGAGAATGGACCCAGCAGTTCTAGAAAGCAATTTGGAATTGAATGGGACAAGTGAAGATTTCTCAGAAGTCTATAGGGTGAAGTAGATCAGATCTTAGACATAAATTTCAGGAAGCCACATAATTCCTATTCTTAGAGGATTGTAGGACAGAAAAAGTCACATCCTAGGTCTAAACTTCAGGAAGTAGTGACCCCCCACCCAGGAAGTAGACAGTGTTGTTGACCGTTGGTCAATGGGTTAATTCCTTTTCAATCCATCCAATGAATTTAAAAATCAACAGTAAGGGTGGTATGCCTGGGTCTTTTCTGCTCTGTGATCCAGTCTCCACTTCTGCACTGGGCCACATACCATGCTGGACTGTCCAGTTGTATGCTTGGCAGCTTCTTGCAAAAACTGAATAAATGCTGTTTGTATCTGGAGATACCTCCAAGTAATCACTTTGGGTAAGGGGGTCTAGCATCCCGTCCCACACAGTTTGTGGGGGCTCACCCAGGATTACATGACTTCCCAGAGAGTCGGCTGAGGGCAGGCGCTAAGTGAGAGATTTTCTCCATTCTCGGGATTGGACTCTCAGCCTCTCTCTCTGTGAAGCATTGGCCAAGGGGGAGGTACTCAATAAAAACAGAAAGCGACTCTTCAACAATGAAATGTTTCAAACCACTTCCAATTGTTCACTGAAGAAAGCCATATACACCCAGAGAGAGGGATGTGAAATGTGGACCACAACATAACATTCTCATACTTTTGAGTTATGTTTGCTTACATTGTGTTTCCTTTATCTGATATATCGTTTGTGTAGATAAGATTTTTCTTACACAACAATGATAAGTTTGGAAATATGTATACATATATTCGATTTGCCAATATTTTAACATAATTAACATGTAGTGGATATTCTGCCATCTAGGGGAGGGGTGGGGAGTTGGGGGAAAAAATTTGTAACGGAAAGCTATGTAAGGGTTATTGTTGAAGAATTACTCACACATATGTTATGCAAATAAAATTTAAAAAAATAAATAAATAAATATAAAATATAAAATAAAAACAAAAAAAACAAAAAAACAAAAAGCGAAGTTAAAAGCTCTGGAGAAGCCTGAGGGCGAGAGGATAGCCAGGTAGTTAACTTATGGGCACAAAACCCAGAGGTCAGAGGCACTGCCTGTGCCCTTGGGCTGTTTTCAGGCTGAACCGGGACCCTCGGATCATGCTTAGTGATCCAAGGAAAGAGGTGGCACCTCGTAAGCTAGAAGGAAGTCCTAGAAGTGGCACAGAGCAGGGTCCCTCTGGATGACTGCTGGATGGGGACGATCTTGTTAAACTTGAGGATCTGAGTCAAGAAGTTGGCTCTGTGATTTACAGGATCACAAGTCATTAGATTGGAACTACTCTCCCCAGAAGGGAAGCTTTCAGCAAAAATGGAGAAGCAGCAGTCCAAGCCCAGATCTTCAGAGCAGAAATCTAAAATATGAAATACCAGAGTATAAAGAGAAAGATAAAAAGGAAATGATGAGATATTGCTGCTTCATGTGGGGATGGGATAGTCTTCTTCCATGTCATTTTTGTCTGTATCTGTGTTTTTGTATAGAATGTCTATGTCATGTCTATTCTGTGAGCTAGATTTTGTTACCCGGAAAGATTTAAAATGCAGCCAGAAAGAAGAAAAACTTCCTTGCTGTAGTTAGAACACTGGGAAAGATTTCTTAACACCTTTGACTCCCAGCTTAAAAGTGGAAAAAAGCCGGACTTTTTCCAGCGGACCCCAGCTCTGGCCAAGCTGGGGGCTACAGAAATAGTTACTTAAAATTAATAAAATTACTTAAAATTATAGAACTGCTACAGATTCTCAAAGTTTTGAGAGCAATGATTAAGGAGCCTAGCAATTAGTTATTTTAAGACTACAAAACATTAAGGAAAGTTCCAGAAATTTACCCCATCTGAAAGAAGGGAGTGAAAAAAAATTAGGTAAATAGCAACTTTTTGCTAACTCTTCCTTGACTCCTTTCTCGTGTGGAGTCCCCTTCTGCTTCATTGGGAAAGCACCTCAGAAGGCATTAAGGGACCCTCTCCACAACCCTGATTACTCAGCATGTTCCACTCCCCAGAGTTCTGACTGTATTTCAGTTGTGGGGATTGCCAACAAGATCAAAATAGCCCAAATTCCTTTGTTTTCTAACCCCTCTCATCTTATATCAGATTAAGAGAATGCTAAAGAATTATAGGAAAACTCAAATTCTGCTTCACCTGGAGAAATAGAAGCATTGATAGCTGTGGGGACCCTGCATAACCTTGCCCAAACACCTCCCCTACCCAGCTTGGGAGAGTGGGTATGAAGTGGGGGTCAGGCTCCATGGTTAGCATTCCCTGAGCCCTGGCTCAGGGAATAACTCAGGGAATAACCAAATGGCAAATGGCATCAAGGGGAGATTCTACCCCAACCTTAGCAGGTTCTGTCCAGCAACTGCCTGAGAAGAATTTGGGTGCCCCTGGTAGCACCCAGCATAACAGTAAGAGTTAGAAAGCCAGTCAGCTTCTGCATTTAGTAAGCCCACCATTCTCTGTTTCAGGTGCAAATATGTATTAGCAATGTGATTTGTAAAGAGAAATAATGATTGTTGCTGTGATCACGATTGCAAAAGTGTTTAGCATAAAACACATATTATGTGGATGTTAATTTCTTTATTGGATATATTTGCTTCATATTTAATAACTTTATATGGATTTTTAGATATGACCAACATATAATGCTAATGTTCAGATAAATGATTTGTGAGCATGTGTAAATTAATCTGGAAGTAAATTCAACTAAATTAAGACCTCCCCAGGATGAGGAGAATATTGCATAGAGGAAAGAGAGTCTCTTTCTTTTTCTTCTCCCTTAAACCCTTCCCTGATTACAGCAAAGATACATGAACGAAGGGGCAAGAGGGAGAAAAAGAAAATATACTCACTCAGTTCAGTGAAATTTCTTATTTGAAATATGATAGTAAAAAGTTTTAAAGGAGTTCTAATCAAAGCCCACTAAAGGGCTATGTAAATTATAATCTCTTTGCACTGACTAATTTAACAGAATATTTAAGAGTTTGGGAACTTTAGGAAAAACTAAAAAGCATTTTACTGCTACCTTAAAAACACTGGCAAAAAACAGCCTGTATTTGAGTTATCTAGAGTCAGACTTCTAAGGGCCCTGTCAATATTAAAAAAACAAAAAACAAAAACAAAAACCTGGTACTTAACCCTTTCCTGGCTCACAAAATGATTTGTGTGAATTTGAAAATAACCAAATGGCAATTCAGTTTGTTTGGAACATATAGGAAATCTTGTGAACTAAAGTTAAGTCAATTTTAAAATCTGTTCTATCTCAATTTTAATTGTCTTGTTTTCTCCCAAAAACAAAAAAAGGAAAACTTATTTAAGGGAATATAAATCCTCCCCAAGAACTTCCAAAGCTGCAACAGCTTGAGGACATACTAAACTGAACAACTAAAATAGGGTGGAAAGTTCATTTAGCTTTGCTAATCCACTTTTATAATGCTTTGTAAATGTAATCTAGGGAATTAGGTATTTTCACCTTTGCTAAAAAAAATTAAGAGAAAACTACAGCTAAGACTCTTTGCTATTAGGAAAATTCTAACATTGTTAACTAAGTTATTTTGAATTACTGTCATTAAGTTAAACCTAAATTTGATAATTACTGTGTGTAGAAGAGGAATGAAGTGAAAGTCTTGTAGGTTAACTTCCAAGTATGAGAGTGTGCAGAACCCTTTTCCCCTTTCACAGAGTGAGGAGAGGTATCAAACAGCACAGCCCACCAAAACACTAAGAATAGTTGGGAAGGGCAACAGCAAGCTCAGCCTCTTCCCTGAGACTTCTGTCATCTCCCCTTAATTTGTAAGCTTGCCAGTTTTCTTGAACCCATCAGGGTAAGCAAGGTCATCAGCTCTGAGAAATGAGCCTGTTTATGATGTATAGTTTCTAAACAGGAAATGTGCTTTCTGAGAATCTATAAGCTTATTTAATGATTGATCCTTTGGAACTATATGAACTAAACTACAAAATTTTCCACACAAATGAAGTCAGACCTAATCAGTTGGAAAAATATCAAGTGCTCATGGGTAGGCCAAGCGAATATAATAAAAATGACAATACTAGCCAAATTAATTTACTTATTTAGTGTCATACCAATCACACTCCCAAGAAATTATTTTACAGATCTAGAAAAAATAGTAGCAAAGTTCATTTGGAAGAACAAAAGGTCAAGAATTTCAAGGGAATTAATGGAAAAAAAAGGCCAATGAAGGTAGCCTTGCTGTACCAGATCTAAAACTATATTATAAAGCAGTGGTCATCAAAACCATTTGGTACTAGCTGAGAAATAGAGCAGTCGATCAGTGGCATAGGATAGGATATCAGGACAAGCTAGGTAATAATGTTAGCAATTTAGTGTTTGATGAACCCAAAGACCCCAGCTTTTGGGATAAGTACTCACTATTTGACAAAAACTGCTGGGAAAATTGGAAACTAGTGTGGAAAAAATTAGGGCTTGACCCACATCTAACACCACATACCAAGATAAGATCTAAATGGGCTCATGATTTAGACAAAAAGAATATTATAGGGCAGCTAGGTGGTGCAGTGGATAGAGCCCCAGCCCTGAAGTCAGGAGGACCTGAGTTCAAATCTGGCTTCAGACACTTAACATTCCCTAGCTGTGTGACCCTGGGCAAGTTACTTAACCCCAATTGCCTCAGCAAAAAGAAAAAAAAAAAGACTGATATTATAAGCAAATTAGAGGAACATAGGATAGTTTACCTCTCAGACCTGTGGAGAAGGAAGCAATTTGTGTCCAAAGAAGAACTGGAATTCTTAATTGAACACCAGATAGATAATTTTGATTATATTAAGTTAAAAAGATTTTGTACAAACAAAACTAAGGCAGAAAAGATTAGGAGGGAAGCAATAAATTGGGAAATCATTTTTACATTTAAGAGTTCTGATAAAGGCCCCATTTCTAAAATATATAGAAAATTGACTCAAATTTATAAGAATTCAAGCCATTCTCCAATTGATAAATGGTCAAAAGGATATGAGCCGACAATTTTCAGATGATGAAATTAAAACTATTTCTAGTCATATGAAAAGGTGCTCCAAATCACTATTGATCAGAGAAATGCAAATTAAGACAACTCTGAGGTACCACTACACACCTGTCAGATTGGCTAAAATGACAGGAAAAGATAACGATGAATGTTGGAGGGGTTGTGGGAGGGCTGGGACACTGATACATTGTTGGTGGAGCTGTGAACGGATCCAACCATTCTGGAGAGCAAGCTGGAACTATGCTCAAAAAGTTATCAAACTGTGCATACTCTTTGACCCAGCAGTGTTTCTATTGGGCTTATATCCCAAAGAGATCTTTTTTTTTTTATAGCTTTGATCTTATAGTTTATTGTCCTTTTATAATGCACTTTTAAAACTTCATTTCACTTCACAGAGTTTGGTAACTAAGATCCACATGAAGCATTTTGCCTTGTTCCATATAAAATTTAATTGCATCATTATTATGAAACCTGGCTTCTGCTGGTAACTTGAAACTTAACAGTAGTCACAGGTAGTTCAACCAGCTCCAGAAAGGGCTGTTCAGTGGTAAATATCTTGCAGCACTTACAAGTCTAAATTTCAGTCTGAATTGTAGTATTTAATTGCATAACCTGTTGTGAATTATTGTTATTTGTTTCCTTTAGTCCCCCGCCAAAACAGAGATCTACACTGGCAGTTGTCACACCTCTCTCACACTCTTCAGCAATATAACTCACTGGTGGAACTTCAGCAGGGGTGGTCGGCACAGGAATGCCATTTGGATGGGGAGAATTTTCCAATCGGTCATTTTCTACTTCAGGAAGAATGCTAACAGTAGCAAAACGTGTATGATAATCATTGGAGCCATGACTACAAGAAGTTTTCATGCTTTCCAAGTCAGAGCAACTGAATTCAGAAAAATGACTTGAGTGGGAGTCAGCTACTGACAGAATACTGTCACTGAGAGATGGAGAGTCAAATTCACTGGAGTTTGTGCTCTGTTGCTCTAACAGCTGTGCATTCATGTCCTCTCTGGTCTCATTTATCTTCATGCTACTCTTTTTCCTCAGTTTACCTTTAGGTTTTTGCTTGCTGTTTCTTTGGACAACTTGGTGGCACTGGATTTACCTTCTGACATACTACCAGATGAACCACCAGCATGACCACGACCAAGAGCACTACTACCATCTTCCACGCTACTGCTTCCACTATTGTGTCGGAATTTGGCTGGCTTAGATTCAATATCGACTTGCACCTCCATACTATTGCCTTCTTTGTCCAATGGGATGTAGGAATTTAGGATAGATTCTGCCATTGCTTTGGTACTGGCATTATCACTAACCGTTCCCAAACTGACTGTGCCAGATTCCCCACTTAGACTGTACCGCTCTTTCTGTACATCAGCTTGTACTTCCAACCGGTTAAAACAGTTGACCATTGCACTTCCTGAGAGACTCCCAGTTATACTAGCTCCGAACTGATGCTGAGTGGCACCACTATATGATGATCAATTCTGATGGACATGACTCTCTTCAATAATGAAATGTTTCAAACCAGTTCCAATTGTTCAGTGAAGAAAGCCATATACACCCAGAGAGAGGGATGTGAAATGTGGACCACAACATAACATTCTCATACTCTTGATTGATGTTTGCTTGCATTGTGTTTCCCTTCTCAGATTTTTTTGTAGATAAGATTGTTCTAGCACAGCAAGATAACTGTAAAAATGTGTATGTACATATTCAATTTGTCAAGTATTTTAACATAATTAGCAGGTATTAGATTTCCTGCCATCTAGGGGAGGGGGTGGGGGGCAGGGGGGAAAATATGTAACAGA
>JAJPUD010000841.1:89221-113921 GCA_023553655.1 Myrmecobius fasciatus
ATATATATATATGTATATATATATATATATATCCAGCTCTACACCCCTTGCAGCCTGAAGCAGCTCCAGAAGATGAGACCTTCGTCCCTTTGTCCCAAATGAATCGGGGGAGAGGGGGGGTCCGGACTGCTTGAGGTGGGAAGGATGGGATAATGGCCTGACAGTGCTGTGGTTCCACTGAGCATGCTGGCTGCCAGGTGTTGATCTGTGACAACAGGGTTTCCAAGAGAAATGGTGGAAGTTGGTGGAAGCTGGGTCTTGGGTTCCTGCTCATTGCTTTAGGCAGCATTATCCCATTACTTGCTTGCTTACATTGCATGATGCATTTAGTCACTAGTTCAAGATTCCTTAGCTAGAATGGTCCAGGAAAAGCTTCCACTGATGTGAGAATGTTGGCTCTGAGAGGCAGAGGTCATAGTGGATACTGAAGAGAGGGACCAGCCTGAAGGCCTGGCTAACAGGATGTCCTATGGAAGAAATGTATCAGGTTTGGCGGGAGAAATCTTCAAAGGGATGAAAAAGAGGGGGACTGAATGGGACAAGTGAAGGTTCCTCAGGAGACTGTAGGTGAATAAGCTTCAGGAAGTTATGGTCCCCAGGAAGTAGACAGTGTTGTTGACCAGTGGTCAATGGTTGCTTCCTTTTCAATCCATCCAGTGAATTTAAAAATCAACAGAAAGGGGGTGGCACCTTTTCTGCTCTGTAATCCAGTCTCCACTTCTGCACTGGGCCACACACCATGCTGGACTGTCCAGTTGGTATGCAAGAACAGAATAGAAACTTTGTCTCTGGAGATGCCTCAGAGTAGTCAGTTTGGGTGAGGGGAGTCTAGCGCACCCATCCCACACAGAATTATGGGAAGAGAGTTCTTACAATGTCCATTCCCCTTTCGCCCAGAGATCTCATTGCCAGACATATATCTCATGGGGGTCAATGACAAATAGAATACTTGCAGTTTATGCCCCAACATAGATGCTTGTTAATTAGAAAATGACGAAATGAGTTGTGGTACTTTAATGTACTGGCATATTATTATGAAAAATAACAAATTAAGAATTTACAGAATCATAAGAAGATATATGAATTGATTCAAAATTAAGTAATCACAATCAAGAAAACAAAAAATATATACACAATAGGAACAACAACAGAATAACAAAATAATCAAAATTTAATACTATGAAAATAAAATGTTCAAGGCTGACCCCATGGGGAAAAATAAGAAGGTAGGTAGTCTTCTCCTTCCCTTCTTTACAAAGAAGAACTATGCAAAGTAGAACAATGCATATAGTATCAGATGTATTGGGTATGTTTCTTAATTTCGCTGAAAAATTTTCCCCCCTCTCTTTTTTAAATTCTTTGACATGGGTGGGGGTAGATATATTGAGAAATATAGATTATGGGGGGAAAAGATATCAGAATTTTATTTTTAGAAAACCCAAATAAGGGAGGAATATTTAAAATTAAGTGGGCAAGATTTATTATCTATTTACCCCTAGCATAGCAAAAACATCTTCTATATCATCCAGTTTTTAACTGCCATCTTTTTTCACTGTCAATAGATACTAGACCCCACCCAATATCAAAAGTTTTTAAATTCTTTTCTAAGATTCATGTCCCTTTTGATTTTTTTAGAATTTCTCCAGAGTGCATCAGACACTTCCTCACTCTGAAAGCTCACCCCACCTCTGATTTTACCCATTAGAAACATCCTCTACCCTTTGTCCTTTCTAATTGGCTGATTCCTCACAGAACCTCCATTTTAAGGAGGAAGCTCAGGTCAGTCAAGTCTTCAATCCTCTCTAGGTTGTCCTCTTTTGATTCTTTGGATTTCTCCTTTGTCTCATCTCTTCTAAACTACTTGGTATATACATACATCTTCCCCCATTAGAATGTAAGCCTGTGAGGGCAAGGACTATCTTTCTACTTGTATGTTTATTTCCAACACTTAGCACAGGGTCTGGCATATAGTAAGTGAACAAGCAAAAGCTTGTTGAATGATTACACAAGATTTATTTAATCCTGTAGTATTTTTAGGTCGATTAGGCAACTTGCTCCCAATTTAAAATATCCCACAAAGCACTCAGAGTTGAAAGACACAGAAATGCTAAATCACATCTTTCCTAGGAAAAAAGATATAATTATTACCTGATAATCCAAATGACAGTTGAGATACTGAATCCTTTGGGTTAGTTTTTCCACTACATGTTTGGAAAAACTGTATAGGTCTTCTGCACTCACAGTCTAATGACATGGATAATGAAAATAAGTAGAGAGAAAGAAAAAAATTAGTTTTATTACAACTTTTTTAGCTATTTGAAAATATTTGAGTACTACATCTGAAGAAGAAGTCAGGTGGCAAAACAGAGTGGTTGTTCATCTGGAGAGAAGGGGTCTTGACCAAGTGCATCTGTATAGCTTTCAGAATTTATACTATATAATATACAACCTTTTAAAAAGTCAATTTGGTACTCCTTAGAGGAAAGAGAAGAGAGGAAAAACTGGGAAGGAATAGTTGCATCCCTTCTGACAAATCTGAAGTTATTCAGAGATCACTGCAGAAAAGAGGCACCAAAGAAAGCTTGGGATAGAAAGATAGCTCAGGTTTGGAACATTCCGGGTTCAAAGTGAGTTGAAGAGATATGAAGTAATTAGCAACTACATTTGAAAAAGTAACTGAGCATATGAGCTCAGCTCATGCAATAAAGGAGGCTAAGAGTTATGAAAAAAAAAGTGGGGCAACCTGCATATGAGAGAAATAAGAACACGTAAATATTTAGAGAATGGGAGCTGCTAGTGATTCAGTTAGTGACAAGGGGCTTGACTGGTTTTTAGAAATGTCTGTTTCTCTCTCTTTTTTTTTTTATAATTCCAAACCATTCTAAAATGGTGTAAATGTGTAGGTTTATTTTATGTCCTCCTGGGACTTGTATCTCCTTTGACAATACTTATTTACTCTGAAAAAAAAAATTTCTTATTCAGACTAGATGTGCAAAGTTGATATAAAGGGTAGTATTCAAATATTTTTCTTTCTGAAGGGTCATTATATGACAATTACTTCTTTAGAACTTGTATCATTTAGTACCATATTAGAGAGATTACAGCAAGACCCAAATTGCATATTTTAGACGCAGATATAAAAGTCTCCTCTTTAAAATTATATTTTTGTCAGCATGCACCTCTCAGATTTACAACCTGGCAGGAATAGGACATAGAACTGGGTACTTACTTTTTGATCCATAATGTCTTGACCACAAATATTTATCTTATGGCGAAGTTCTTTTAGAGCGTTATTTATTGTCTCGGTTTGAAAATTAGATTTGGACACCTGGAAAAGTAAGTTTAGGCTTTATTTCTAGAAGCATAATCTGGAGCTGAGTGCATTGAAATACATTTTCTGATATATGAATTAATACATAAAAAGAAGCTATTACTCTCCATGTGGTATAAGCCTCAAATTCAAGCTTAAAATGATGTTCAAATTCAGCAGGTAGAAAACTGGCATGTTCAACTAAGGGACAAAAAAAGTATAAAAAATCTTGTTATATTTAACATCAATTGTGACACCTTATTAAAAGCTACATTATTTCTCACTAATTAGAATGTTGGTAGAAAAACAATGAAAAGCATTTGTGGAATTTTAAAAAATGACTCAAATTATGTTTCTTTTATTTTATTGGCATTCACATAGTGTGGCGTGGTGGATACATAAGTGGTCTTAGAATCAGGTAGGTCTGCGCTGGAGTCTTGCCTCTGTAGTAACTGTGTAATTTGGGGCAAGGTACTTAACCTTGGAATCAGAGTAAGTCATTTAATTGGTCCTTGGCAATTCTCTAAGACTTGAAATTGAAGAATAATTGCAGACCTACATTGTTAGGCATGTTTTTCTTAAATAGGAATTTTGTACACCAATAAAATCAATAAAATCAGATCAGGCCAAAAGGGGACCCTGTTAATTTTTAGATGTCTTCATTTAAAAAAAAATCTATATTGGCATCATGAAACTTTGTATTACGAAAAACATTATAAATGATAGTGTTCAATTGTTTTTATTTTTTATCAATTATAATATTGAGTAATATTTTCCTGAAAGATAGCTTAATTTTTTGTATAGATGTGGCCATGCAAGTAAAATGCTTTTTACAGATGCCTAATTGAATTTCTAACTCTAACTTTGTAGGAAAACTAGTTTCTGTTTTTATTGAGTTCCAGCCCTGAAATCAGGAGGACCTGAATTCAAGTCCAGCCTCAGATACTTAATACTTCCTAGCTGTGTGACCCTGGACAAGTCACTTAACCCCAATTGCCTCAGCCAAAAAAAAAAAAAAAGAAAGAAAAGAAGAAAAGAAAAGTAAAAAAAGAAAAAGAAAAATTAAGACATTGTCACAAAGGGACAAATACTCAATTTTTAATTTTTTTGGCTTTATTTTTAATGATCTTTTGGGGAAAATATAAATACAATTTCTTATTGATCTTTTCATATAAGCAGTGAGCACTTGTACACAAAGAATAACGAGCCTTATAGACTTACCATAATAATTCAGAATCTCACATGATGTTGTTTTACTTGTACTTCAAGATTCTAAATTTATATTATCCTTTCAGAACTGACCATTTTTCAAAGAAGTGTTATCTGTTAAAACAGTCTCTCTTTGTGGACCTATACCAACGTATAGCAATTTCTAGCATATTAATTCAGTTTGTGCTATCAATAATAATTAGAATATTTAATGTGTAATTTGGGACAAATATTTTTTTCAGTTTGGCATGTCTAGAAACAGTGATTATTTGTAAGCTATTATAAGTATAACCATTTATAAAACATTTAACAAATAGCTTCCATAAAATGATATCCCATGACACTTTTCAACAGGAAAAAAAATTAAACTTGTTTTAAATTATGAGTTGTTCAGTCGTTTTCCAGTCATGTCCAACTCTTTATAACCCCATTTGGGTTATTAAAAAAATCTCTGGGCAAAGATACTACAGTGGCTTGGCATTTCCTTCTCCAACATTCATATTACAGATGAGTAAACTGAGGCAAACCTGATTAAATGATTTGCCCAGGGTCACACAATTAGGAAGTATCTGAGACCGGATTTGAATACCTCAAGATGAATTTTTCTGATTCAATGCCCTTTCTACTGAGCCACTTAGCTGCCAAAATTATGAGTAGTACTATAGTAGTTCAACTATCTCCACCTTGTGTTGGAGAATTTTAATTCTGTAAAATTATCCGATGAACCATTTTATGAATTTATAATGGAACTTCGGTTGTAAAAACCAAATTGACTTCATAAACCCTTATTTTACACATCATAAATGTTAATTTTATATTACTCAGCTTTTGAATTTTATATGTACTTGTATATTGTTAATTTTCAACAAATAAAAACATCATTTTAAAAAATTTTTTAATCTACATATGTTTATTTAAAATTTGTGTGGCTATAGGGCATCAAAAGTTCAAAGGACCTGCCACTATAGTACCTTAACATTTACCAAAAGAATATCAGGTAATGAATGCTAGCCTAGGAATTACAAGAACTGGAATCTAATCCAGCCTCTGTCACTAAATAACTCTGTCATTTGGGGCAAGTTATTTCACCCACAGGCATCCCAGTTTGCCATTTGTAAAACAAGAACATTGGGCTAGAGTTGGGGGTTAGAGCTAGAAGGGATTATTGTGGGAGCTATCATGTATAAAGTTCTATGAAGGGTAGCCAAAGGAGGTTGTGACTTTTTAATACATCAGGGATGACTCAATATTTATCAAACAAATAAAATTTACTGTGCATTTCATTGACCATATCTAGACACCATACCTGTTCCAACTATGCTCTCTTTCACATGTGAAGATAATATTGACTTCCAGCTATAAGGGAAACTTTAAATTGTTTTTCTAATAATGTTGATGGATTTGTGCTGATCCACTCCTATTTATCCAAACAGTCCTTGCTACATCCAATGGCACACATTGGCCATAGTGAGATAGTTAGTTGGGTTAGACCATCAAGGGATCTCAAGGTTAACTCTACCTTTGGAAGTTAAATTCATAAGCTCATGAGCACCTTGTTCTAGTCAAGTAATTTAATATGCCACAGACAAAGCCAATTTTTTGTCTCTTCATGCCATTCATTTGTTGCTTCTAAAAATGCTTCCCCCCAATTTTTCCAGATTTGAGCCTACACAAAATAGAAAAAGAAGAATATGGCACTAGAGCCATGAGTCTAGCTAGGTACAGATTGGCCATAGCTAGCACAACTCCAAACTTCTGATAGAGTTAGTCACTTACTTGTGAAATTTCTGAAAGGATCTCACATTCCTCTCCATATTAACATTACCCATTTCTCTCCACAGCTGGGCAGAAATCCCCAATATAAAATAAATGGCATCAACCCAACAGTAAAAGAAATAAGAAATTCTACCTCTGCCTTGATATTCACTTGCAAATTTGTCAAGAATCGCTGGATTTTCTCTATAAAAATGAGATCCACTGATAGGTTATGGAATTTACTTTCAAATTTGTTGATGATCTCATTTGCCTAAAAAAAAAAGACAAAAAGTAGAGAGTACTGGCCTAATTCTAATTTTTCCAAACATAAGAAAAATCTATAGCAAAGAAATCTGAATTCTGTCTGAATTTAAAACAACCAAATCATATAACCTTAAATTTTAAAAACCTAGAAGATATTACTTATACATTAGAATAATGGCAGAATATAAATGATTGGTAAATTTGAATTCCCACCAGTGGGTGAAGAAAGACGTGCTTACCTGCTCTACATATTCATTCTCCATTTTCTCCATTTTCATCATGAAAAAACTCTCAATAAATTCAATCCTTAAGGATTCCTTTTCCAGTCGACTACAAAATACACTCAGTTCATCAGGGGAGAAGTTCCCTCCCTCTGAAAACAATCTGAAAGTAAAAATAAAAATCATTCACACAGAACATCTCCCTCTTCTTGAATTTTTTGGTTACCAGATATAAGGGCCAGAGTCAAGGAAAATGCCTGTAAGGCTACTTTACTTGAAGAAAAAGAATAGAGGTGGAATCTGCAATTTTATTGGTAGATTGGGCTTGTTCCCAGGTGAGGTACTTTCCCTACCAAGGCAGGTAAATACGTTCTCTGAAATGTATCCCCTTAGAGCAGCTGGCAGGGGTGTGAAGGTCAGAGTGAGTAAAGGAAGGAAGAGAGGAGCTCCACAAACTATTTATTGCCCAAGAGCAAATCTGGTTTACCCCCTGGGTTTGTACAGTGAGCTAAGAATATTTGTTTGTGTTTTAAATAAGGTTTTATTGGATCTAAAATTTCTAGGATTGGATTTAGTTTGCCTGCTCTACAAACATAGGCACTGGGAAGGATTTAGTACATAGGCTGTAGTTTGTAGACCCTTGCCTTAATGAATTAATGATGTGACCAGGGTTACATAGCCAGTACCTATATTTTCCTAGCTCTGAAGGCCACCTTTTTACTTGTTACTCCACCTTTCAGCTCCAGGTATTTTCTCTGGCTGTCTTTCCTCCAAGCCTGGAATGCTTTGCCTTCTCATCTCCAATCCTGGCTTTCCTGGCTTCTTCAAGTCTCAGATTTTAGAATCCTCTCTTTTGGGGGTTCGGCCTTAATTCTAGCAATCTGCCTCTGTTGATTATTTCCAATCTATACTCTAACTCAACTGTTTGTACTTTATCTGTACCACTTGACTGGAATCAATCAATCTGTTTTTCTTCCTTTCTTCCTTATTTCCTTTCTTCCTTCCTTCCTTCCTCCTTCTTCCCTCCCTCCCTTTCTTTCTTCCTTTTTTCCTTTCCTTCTTTCTTTCCTTCCTTTCCTTTTTTACTTTCCTTCCTTTCCTTTTTTACTTTCCTTCCTTTCTTTCTTCCTTTCTTTCCTTTCTTTTTTTCCCCTGAGGCAATTGAGGTTGACTTGCCCAGGGTCACACAGCTAGGCAGTGTTAAGTGTCTGAGGTCACATTTGAACTCAGGTCCTCCTGACTTCAGGACTGGTGCTCTATCCACTGCTACCCAGCTGCCCCAGGGATTTTACCTTTCTTTGTGGTCCCAGGGCTTATTAGCACAGTGCCTGGCACAAACAGGCTCTTAATAAATGGTTATTATTGACTGCTTACACCTTCCTCTTATTTGTAGGAGGAGAAACTAATCCTTATTTTAATATGTACATTTATATGTATATGTTAAGTTTATATATGTGTTTATAAAGTTTACATATATGTAAACTTTGGGGCGAGAGAGAAGAGGGAGAAAGAAAACTATTTTTTTAAAAGAGAATTAAGAGCAAATCCACATCAATTCTTACCTGCATTTTTTAAGAAAATCCATATTTGCAAGTCGGAGTTTCTCCATGTTCTCTTCTAGGTAATGTCGGAAACCACTGAGGGATACCTGTATAACATCTACATAAGAAAGCAGCTCTCTGTTCAAATTGGAGCTGAACAGAGCCAGACTGTAACAAAAGAAAGAAAGCCCATTTTAAAAGACTGAACATTTCTGCTATTCTGGAAGATCATGATCCCAAAACAATGGCTCCAAACCACAAGCATGAGAATTTTGTGTGCTCAAATATTTCTGTTCCCTTAATCCACCACTTTATTGATACTGGTTTCACTTTCACAAAACTCACTTTGGCAAAACCAATTCAAATGTTATCAGTAGCTAGACAATCTCAGTTCCTAGGTGATGTGAATACATTGTTCAAAATTTAGCATTTACATAATATTTTCCCCCTGAGGCAATTAGGGTTAAGTGACTTGCCCAGGGTCACACAGCTAGGAAGTGTTAAATGTCTGAGATCACATTTGAACTCAGGTCCTCCTGACTTCAGGGATGGTGCTCTATCCATTGCACCACCTAGCTGCCCCTTAAATAATACTTTTTAAAAGTTTCTCAAAATGCTTTTTTATACAGGTGTGGTATAGGTATGTGAATAAAGTAGCTAGAGAAGCTAGGAAAAAAGTATTGGAATATTTTACTTTACACTAAGCTGACATAGTGATCTCAAGGATGCATCACAGGAGGACTTTGGGAAAGGGTATCAGTTTAAAAAATAGGTCTCTAGGTTAAAACAAAGGAGAAGGATGGGATAATTCCTGGATAGTAAAAACTTAGTTCTACTCTTCCCCTGGAATTTAAGAGCAGTGATTCTGTCCCCAGGTCAGAGGGCTGGCCCCCTTACTTCCGACTTGTGGTGGAGTTGAGGAAGGCTTGCTCTATGCTAAGCATCCAATTCCGGAAGTTTTTGTTCTTGGTGTTTTGTTCCTCATGGAATTTGTAGAACATGATTCTCTCTCTCCTCAGCATTTCCAAGATGCTGGTGCAGTGACGGTCCAGCCGTTCTTGGTGAAACAATAGCTCCGCTGCAAAGGAAGGAGGGCCATTGGTGAGCCTGCAACCTCTCTTGGTAGTTCCTTTCCAAAAGACTGGAGGAACACATAGGTTTCCAAACAGTGATGCATGATTGCCTTTATGCACTGCCCTCACCAGCTGGGAGTAGCCAAAGAATTAGTAGGGAATGTTCAGGTTCAAAGAGATGATCCACCCTGAGAAATGTTCAACAGTACAAGAGGAAAGAGCCTGAGCTCTGGAGTCTGCCTCCGATGTTTATAAACTGGGTGCCACTTAGCATCCATGGGCTTAATGTGCTCCACTATAAAAGGGAAGGATTGGGCCTGATCCCTCCATCCTAGATTGATCTTTTTATTCACGGACTTCAAAGTATAGCCAGATGAATACCTGTGGAACCAGACAGAAATCACCAATGTACTACATGATTGCTCCATGGGCTAACTGGAGCTGTAATGTCCCTGGGAAAGATGGTCTCCTTCTCTCTTCCCTCAGCCTGAAGGGTCAGGGGTGGGAGAAAGTGGCAATTTCTCAGAAAAAAAAAAATGAGAAGTGAATAATATACATTGTGGTTAAAAAAATGCACTACCTCTATTGAGTTTTAAGATTTCAAAACACTTTCCTAACAATAATCCTAAAGTAGCTAGAGATTATCCTCATTTGTTCTTGGATGTACAGTGTCCAGTACAAGGCCTTCTAGATAGCAAATATTTAATTAATTGTATTTATTTAATAATTTTTATTTGTTAATTATTTACTTAAATGATTAAGGGAGTTGAGTTGGATGGTGTCTGAGACCCTATCAAGCTCTGGAATTCTATGATTCAAACAAGAGTTCTGAAGCCAACCTCTTGCAAGACCTGCAGCTCCCCACTAAAAAGATTCTACTTCCTTGATTCACTGGACCTTTAGAAGTCATAAAGTGATAACAAAGGTGGTAGAGTCAGGAAGTCAACATCTTCCTGAGTTCAAATGTGGCCTCAAATAATGTGACTCTGGGCAAATCATTTAATCCCTCTTTGCCTCAGTTTCCTCATCTGTAAAATGAGTTGGAGAAGAAAATGGCCATCCACTCTAGCATTTTTGCCAAGAAAACTCTACATGGGGTCACAGAGTCAGACGTGATTGAACAAAATAAATATCATTTTAGGTTCATATAATACTTTGATACATCTGGCATCTCATTGGAGTAGGCAAACCCTCCCTCAGGGAAGACCTTAATCCAACCATGCATTTCTCATCTTCTATTGAAACAATAGCAAAATGATCCTATAATTTTGAGTCCAGAAGAAACTGTAAGTGTGCAATCTCTGTGAAACTGGGGAAAGTGTGAGAGTTGTATTCACATATCCATCAAGGCTGTCACTTAAAAGATTTTAATTTCTTAATATAGTAAAAGAAAGGGCACTAAAAATCATCTTTTTTGGGGGGAGGGTGGAAATTTTACAGCTACTTTCCAATTTGCTAAAAGGTGCTAAATAGATTACCAGTGTTAAGCTGATTGATGTAATTAATTAACAAAGTATAATCATAATTCCAAGAAAAATTTCACATAGGCACATTTCACAAGTTCATAAATCTAGAGCCCAAAGGAATCGTGGAGGTCCTCTCATCTAAGCATTTCACTCTATAGCTGAGGTCTAGAGAGAGGAAGTAATCTGCCTGTAGTCACACAGATAATCAACCAGTGGCAGAGCTAAGATTAGCATATGGATCCTCTGATTCCAAATTTATCATTCTTTCATTATGTGGTCCAGCCTCTTTGGAAAGAATTAAAGGAAAGTGGGATTCTACCTGCTCTGATATTGTGGATTTCTGTCTTTATTTGTTTGGCTCTTGGTTTATGTACGTGGAGACGCAGCTCCAGTTCTGAATCCAGCTCATCAGTCTTTGCAGCCACGATGATCTTGGAATTGGTCAAAGACTGACCGAACCACTTCTCAAGGCTTTCAAAAAACTCAAATCGGATTCTAGAATCGAGAGAAAAACAATGTATTTTAGAAGATACTCCCACATGATCTGGACTTTTATTTTCAGATAAGTCAATTTAGGATACATAAAAACCCATTAAAGTCATATAAAGGGAACAGAATTTACTTGATAACTACTTTAAAAAGCCATAAATCTTGTTCTAGCATTCGTCAGCAGAACCCTTCCACATGCCTCAATTCAATTCAAGGAGTCTATTATTAAGTGCCTACTACATGCAAGGCATTGAGGATGCACAAAAAGAAAAAGAAAAATATCTTCTGCCTTCAATAAGCTAGCATTCTACTGAGAAAACAAAATATACATACATACATATGTATATATACACAAAATAATTCAAAGAAGAAACATGCTCACTAGCTTTTTACATAAATTAGGAGCTTTGAAGAAAGCTATCTTTCTCCCAGTGGGTGAAAGTCATGACTGGAATCTGGGCTTCCTATGGCTTGAAACCAATGACTGTAAATAATTTCTTGTGAGGTTGCTGTGGTGTTGTTTTCTAACCATCTAAATCATCTCTCCCCCAGTTCAGAATCTCATCCCCTTTTCTCATTTATTTCAGATGCATCATTTCTAAATTTTCTACATGTTAAAGTTTTACCCTCTAATAAATCCCAGCCCAAAATACTGATGGAAGGATAGTCTTACTGTTTTTTTAATCTTGAAAACAGTTGGGATGGTAAAACCACATGTTTCAGGCATGTAGCAGTATCTTGAGGAATGTCCTCTGCTGATGTAGTACCAAGCAATTTACTTTCAATTTCTTCACGAAATGAAAAGACCAAATACTTGTTTCCACTCGAAGTTATAAATGACTCCAACACTTCATCAGAGCTTTCCATTACACTCTCCTCTTCTGATATAGTCCCAGGTTGAATCTAGACAGATAAGACGGTTTTAGAAAACAGAAGCATGAACCTTGTAGTAAAGCTACAACCTAGGGTAAGGTGACTGGGGCTTTCCCTCAGAGCACAAAATTCTAGAGGGCACTGAAAATACTTTTGGTTCTTCAGCAATTGGAGACAACTGAGCTCAAAATCTAGCTAGCAAATAACAGGAAGGAAGTGATAAGTGTTCTTTTCCTCCCCTACACTTCAGGTGAGGTTTCTCTAGCCTCATATCACCCATGCTCCTCCTACAAATCACTGGCCATCAAGTAGTGTCTGAGGCTCTGACAAATCTCTCACATGAACTATATGTTTTGTTCAGCTTGCCTCAGGAATAAAATGGTACAAAGGTAAATCTTCCAACAATCATGGCTTACTAATATTTATGCTCAAGATTCATACTTTATACAGTTAGCAACATTATTAAAAACAATTTTTATTTCTATATCTAAAGATGGGAGATTGACTAGAGGAGAGACACCAAATGAACAATCCAATGTGATGCAATCCAGCAAGCATTTATTAAGTATCTAAGATGCACAAAGAGAGATGATGATGACCTGCCAGGTAGATAGAGAACTGGCCTGGAAGACCTTGGTTTAAGTTGTACTCATGACACATAATTGTTCTATGTGACTTTAGACAAATCACTTGTTAACCTTTTCAAAGAAGTTCTATAAAGGCATCAGTGAAGTATAATGGGGAAAGCATTGTAAAAAGGATACTAAAGGAAGTCAGGAATCCTGACTTCTAGATTCTACTTTGCAACTAAGAAGCTATGTGAATTTGATCAAGCCACTCCCACTGAATTGCTGCTTAGCCCTTGGCCCCATGCTTAGAGGAGTTGAATTTGCATTTTAACTTATTTTTCTGTTTTGCCTTGTGTGTATGTGGGGGGGATGTCTAAACTTTTCAGTCAATATGCTTTAGGATCTTGAATAAATTTTCCTCAATTTCCTTATCATCTTATCAATTATTAAAAATAAAAAATCCAATTTGAGAAATATTATTTGCAATATTATGATTATAGAGTTTTATTGAGTCAATTTATGGCAACAAAGATAATTTTTAAAAAAACAGTCTGGTCAATGTTGGAAGGACTATGGGAAGGTAGGCTCCATGATTGGTCTATTTTGGGAAGCAATTTGGAATTATGCCAGAAAATCATTAAATTGTTCATATCCTTTGATGCAGTAATTCTTCTACTGGGCATTTGCTCCAAGCAGGTTAACATTAGATAGAGGAGCTTAATAGATAACAAATTACTCATAGGAACACTTTTTTATGGTTAGAAAAAAATGGAAACAAAATGGGTGCATGTTTATGGAGTAATAGTTGTATAAATGATGGCATTTGAAGGTACTACTTTATAGTAGTACCTTAAGAAACTTAAAGTAGTACCATAAGAAACAATGAATTTGAGGAATTTAAAGAAATTCGAGAATATTTATATGAAATGATGCAAAGAAGGCACAAGGAGAACTATATGTATATGTATATATAATAACCATAATAATATAAATTATCACAACACAAAATGGTAGTCTGACTCAGATTAATTGCATTCACTAATCACAAGGATAATTATAAAGCACTTATCATGTGCTAGGCACCATGCTAATTCTTCATAATTATGTCATTTGATTCTCATAACAATCTTAGAAGGATTATTATTATTATCCTTATTTTTATTGTTATTATTATTATTATCCTTATCTTACAGATGAAGAATTTAAGGCAAGCAGAGGCTAAGTGCCCAGGGTCATACAGCTAGTAAGTATCTGAGGCCAGATTTGAACTCTAGGTTCAGTGCTCTGTCTACCACCAACAACCACCTATTTACTCTTTATTGCTGCCAACGAAAAGATGATGAAATAGATTTCCTTCTTTTTGTTGTTGTTGCTGCTTTTTTTTTTCCTGCTGAGGCAGTTGAGGTTAAGTGACTTGCCCAGGGTCACACAGCTAGGGAATGTTAAGTGTCTGAGGCCAGATTTGAACTCAGGTCCTCCATGACTTCAGGGCTGGTGCTGTATCCATTGCGCCACCTAGCTGGCCCCCTTCTTTTGGTTGGAGAATGGTTTGAGTTTATTTTGTAACAACAAAGTACGGTTCTATGAGATAGAAGATAGGTTGGAAAATAAAATGTGATATAAAAATGAAAGATGTCAAAATAAAACTTGCACATCAATGATATTGTGGCAGGGCTACTTTGCTATGATAAAAATGAAAATGTTTCTTAAATTACAGTTATAGGATTAAAGAAATACTGACTAGAAATACTTTTGGAGATAGACAAAATGATAGCAAAATTTATTTGTCAGGACAAAAGGTCTTTAACTTCTAAAGAAATATAATCTAAAAAATTAGGAATGAGGATAGCACTTCCAGATTCTAAATTATACTATTGTGATGTCTCTGCCCTCTTGGCAGGTGATGCCAAGAAGATGCTGTACTTTGCATGTATATGGGGATGTGACTACTGATAGGCTGAGAGAAAGATGAGCCATGATACTGTATGAATATAAACAAAATTCCCTTCATCTTTATTGGACACACATTTCTAGAAAGAACCTTTTGAGAGAAAGATTGGGACTTTTGAATAATAGACTGCAGTCCCAGAAACCTTAAAGACATATAATGGAAGCTAGCATCCCATCATGTCTGTTAACTTCCAGTACCTAGAGCCTGAGACTTAACCTCAATGATATTCTTCTCTCTCCTGGTTCAAAATGAGACCTTTGTCACTCACAGATTAGGATTTTATTTATTTATTTTTGGTATATTCTAATATGCATATTTTATATATGCAACTTTTCTGATTTGTTTTATCCTTTCTATAACAAAGAGATTTACTAGCTATTCATGACAGTCTTTGACATAATGAGCTTTTGGTAGGATGGCATTAAGCTGGTGAGTATGAGCTAAGAGTTATCCTCCCCTTTGAAAGTGATCAGGGAAGTGACTTTTGTTCTGAAACCCTTAAACTCAAAGCCCAAGATAGTTGAGATTTGGTAAAGATAGTCTGAGATAAAATAAGACTTGGTGGTTTTAGATACTACCTCTTTTTTCAGATAGGCTGCTAGAGATTAGACTGCTAGGCATATATTCCAAGGAGATCAAAGATAAATATGAAAATAAAAACCTTATGCTATAAGAAATGATAAGCTAGTTGATTTTTTAAAAATATGGAAATTCTTGCATGAAATAATGAAGAGTAAAATGAACATATCCAAGAAAATATTGTATTCAATAACAGCAACATGGTTTAAAGAATAACTGTGAATGACTAAGTTACTCAAATCAATTACAAAGAACCTAGAAGGAAGATGCTATCATTCTCCACAGAAAGAACTGATAAATAGAAGTATGCATATTGGGGTTTTACATATATATGTGTACATAAATGCATATGCGTATATGCATTTATGCATACATCTAAATATGTATTTGTATTAGTATAGCCTTTTCTGTATGTATGTAAAAGTATAGCCTTTTCTAATATGAGGTGGAGAGGGATAGAGACAGTTGAGAACTTAAAATGTGATGAAAAATAAATAAAACTTTAAAACATAGATCCCATTATACCAAAATTCCTAAAGCAGCATTTTTTTATAGAAGCAAATATAAAGGAAGTTAATTCCTCTTAACTGGGGAATGCCTGAACATATAATGGAATATTAGTGTAATGGAATATTATTGTACTTTAAGAAATGATTATGAAGAATACAGAGAGGCACGGGAAAACCTACAAACTAATAAAAAGTGAAGTAAGCAGAGCCAAGAAAACAATATATCCAATGTCTACCCCATTTTGTATCCCTGGGGATACAAAAAAAGAGGCAAAATACAGTCCCTGCTCTCAAGGAGCTTACAATCTAATGGGGGAGAAAACATAGAAACAAATATATTCAAGGCAAGCTTATGTACAGGATAATAGGAGATAATGAATAAAGGGAAAGCCTTCCGTAAACGACGAGGTTTTAGTTGGATCTTAAAGGAAGCCAGGCAGGTCCTTAGTCAGAGTGGAGAAACGAGAGGGTTCCAGGCTTGGCAGACAGCCAAAGAAAATCAAAGTAGCCTAACTCACCTCAAAGGAGGACAAGGCTTCCAGGCTTTCCTGCATCTGGTTCTCTGTCCATTCTTCTAAGACTACAGAGCTTTCTTCTGGGCTCTCCAGCATTCCGGATTCCTGGAAAAGGCTCCCTTTGGAGATCTGTGTCTCTTCACTTTCGGGTATGATGCTTTCTTTCAAGCTCTTGGCATCCTCCTCCATTTCTGAAGCTGAGTGCTCTTGGATCACTTTTGCTTCTTCTGCAGGCAAGTTTGCATTGCTTTTACTTTTGCTCATGTATATCATCTCTTCACTCTCAGAAGGAAATATCTTGCTTTCCCTGTCAAGCTTGTAGATTTTTTTAATGATATCTTTTAGATGAGAGGGACTCTCTTCTAGAACCTCATCTGTTGTTCCAAAATATAAAACACATGGGTAGAAATAATGATAAACATGGACTGAGCTCCAAACCAAAGAAGAATATGGGTTAAACTTTACATTGCAAAGATGTTACCTGGGTCTCTAAACTTTATTATCACCTCACCATCCATGTTCTGAAACAAAACAAGAAGTATATGATTTAATCTTAAGCAAGAGGAATCTCTTCTCAATGTTGATTTTTACTTCATTGACCCAAGGGTTGATGATTCTTTGCTTTGAGATTTGCATAATTTCCAGAAAATGGGATATCCAAATTTCTCTTTACATAAATAAAGATTTAAAATTAGCACAACTACGTACACATGTCTTCTGCACATAACTGGCACAAAGCAATGTTCCCTGTGGAAATTCAATAACATCCCACTTGTGCTTTTGGCAACATATTGGAAATTTTTAGAAAATATGACGAGACAAAATGATTAACTTGCCCAAGCACTTCCTGTTATATTTCAATATAAATATATTTATATATAGTATACAATAACATAAAGCTATTATCAACATTAAGTAGAATGGGCTGTATGAACTTTTTTATCTCAGAAAACCAGGAGCATCTTTTTGTTTGTTTCTGTTTTCTAAAGATTTTCTATTATAAGTATAGCTACATACATCAAAAATTATGTGGTAATAAATAAATAAGACCTAGAAAAGTGTAAACTAGAATTCTAAGTTGACTCTTAAATTTTCTTTTAAAAAGTAAAAATTTGGTAGAGGATTCTGGGAAGATCGTGGAAAATTTTAGACTCTCCAAATTTCATCCACAAAGAGAGAGAACATTGCCTCACAGCAATAGAAAAAAGCATGCAGTCAAACAGTTGTCCTCTTAGGACAATTTAAGGGGACCCCAGGAAAAGCCTAACTTCCAGGGGTGGAGGTTCAACCTGAGTGAAGTGCAAACAGCTACAGACTAACTTTGCAAAATCAACAAACAACAAACCCTGGGGGCAACTTTAGCCTTAAAAATTGGTATCTAAAGACTGAGTAGGAAAAAATTAAGGACCTTCCATTGTTGAGGGACAAAGCCAAGTACATTTGTGCTAACTAGACACATTCTGGGCTGTGGCCACATGGAGAAGGAGTTAGCACACACTTGGTGAGCACAGTAGTAAGGGAGCACTGATAGGAGAGCAGAGTCCCTGGTTTCAGTTTTGGGGCAAAGAGACAAAGGAATAATAAGACAGATAGAGAAAAAATTAGGGGGAAAAAGATCAATCCAAGAAAATTATGAAAAGAAAGTCAATTATTTGAAAATACAGAAGCAAAAACTTAAGGAAGAAAATAATTCTTTGAAAATTGGAATTGGACAAGGGGAAGCCAATGATGTTTTAATACCCCAAGAAATCATAAAACAAAATCAAAAGAATGGAAAAATAGAAGAGAAAAACAACCAATGTGGAGAAAAAGATCAAGGAGAAATAATATAAGAATAGTCAGGATACCTGAAAATTATGATTAAAAAAAATCTTGATGTAATCAATATTATAAGAAATTATCAAGGATGCTCAAGTTTTAGAATGAGAGGGCAAAGTAGAAAAAAATCACCAATCACCACCTGAAAAGATATCCCAAGAGGAAAACTTACAGGAATATCATAACCAAGTTTCAAAGCCTGCAAGTTAAAGAGAAAATATTGGAATCAACAAGAAAAAAAACCCCCAACAATTTAAATCAGGAAACTACAACAAGGGTTACACAAGATCTAGCAGCCACCACCTTGAAAGGCCATATGTCTTGGAATACTTTATTATAGGCACCTGGGATTATGATCAAGGATAATTTATACAACAAAATTAAATATAATCCTGGATGGAAAAAATAGATATTTAACAAATTCAGACTTTCAAATTTTTATGACAAAACTCTAAGAACTTAAAGGAAAATTTGACATATAACATCCATGAGAAATATAAGGTAAATATTAAATACCAATTATAAGGGGCTCAATAAAGTCAAATTCCTTACTTTGTATAATGTGAAATATTAGCAGTACTCTTGTGATTGTTATCATTATATATTATTTGAGTAGTTTGAAAGAAAGGCATGAACTGAGCTGAATATGATGAGATGACTAAAAAAATAAAACTGTGTAGGAAGAGATTAAAGGGAGTAATTATCTCATACAAATAAAGAATAAAAAAGAAAAATTGATACAGAAGAAGCTAGTGGGGGGAAGGGCAGATAATGCTGGAATTTTACTCTCATTGAAAATGGGTTAAAAAGGAAACATATATGTGTGTGTATTTATATGTATATATTATATATATGTATATATATATATCTGTAAAAAATGTTCTGAATTCATAAAGAATTCCAAATTCATAAATTCTAAATTCATAAAGAAACTAGAAGGCAAAGGCAAGGAGATAGGATAGGGGAGAGAGGAATTTTTGGAGGGATAGGTGAATTTATGAATAGGAGGGCAAGATTGCAGACAGAAGTAAAGCAAAGGAGTAAGGAAGGATGGGATAAATAGGGTGAGAATAATAATGAGGAAAAATAGGAAGGATAAAGTAACTGTAGATTAGAATGGGAATGGGATAAATTTACCCATAAAATGTAAATGAATAATAGTAGATGAAAAATTTGAATTCAACAATATGTTGCTTTCAAGAAGCATTATAAAAATGAGAGATATACAAAAAAAATAAAGGTTAGGAGTAGAATTTAGTATGCAAAAAAATATTTAAAAAGCAGAGATACTAATCAAGATCTCAAAGGTAAAGTTAAAATCGATTTAATTAAAAGTTAAAATAGAGAAACTATACTACATATCAGCAATATTATTCAATGTTATTTTAGACCATTAAAAATACATAGACAGTATAAAATATCTGAACTTACACCTGTTGAAATAGATATAGGAACTATATGAGCATAAACATAAAATAATTTTTATACAAATAAACTCAGATCTAAATAATTGAAGTGATATTTATTGTTCATGTAGGAAAAACCAATATAATTTTTAAAATGACAATTACACATGACTAACCTATTTATTAAATGTCATCCAAATTAAATAACTAAAAAAATTATTTTACTGAGTTAGAAAAAAATAGCAAAGTTCATATGGAAGAACAAATGGTCAAGAATTTCAAAGAAAACAGGGAAAAAAGATGTAAAGGAAATATATTCAGTAGTATCAGATCTTAAACTATATCATAAGGTGAGCATTATTGAAGTGTAAAAGGGATAACTTTTGATTGTTTTAAATAAAAAATTTCTTGTTATAAATAAAATCTTTGTAGCTAAGAAGAGAAAGAATGCAGAAAATTAGTTTAAAAAAAACCTTCATAAATAACCTTTCAGATAGGATGTGATTTATTTGAAATAGAAAAATATGGAAAGACTTCCATCATCAAACAGATGATAGGAGGAAGTTAGCATAGTATGATCTTACACATATGTACATAAATATATGTGTATGTTTATAGATATCTATCTATCTGTATAAGTATGCATTCACATTGGAATGCCTTCTTTGGAAGGAAGGGAGGGGAAAAATAAAGTTAAAAGTGCACAACAGAGAAAAAAAAGAAAACTAACAAGAAATCCCCCCCCAAAAAAAGCTGGGCAGCTTTGAAAACAATGTATAGTATTTATTATATAGATTTTCTTAAAAAGGAATTTGTTGTTTCATATTGAATACTCTCATTATACATGGTAATGGTCTTTTTTTTTTCTTTTTCTTATTTAAGTGTTTAAGTTTAAAATGTTTTTAAAATGACAAGAAAACCCTGAAAATAAAAAAAAATTCTTTAAAAACAAAATTTAAATATATATGTATGCATATATATGTACACACACGTATACACACAATATAAGAAGATTCCACTTTCTATTATTCATGTTCTGCATCTTAATTTGGGAGTCATTATCTGATGATAATTTTTTAAAAGATGTGTAAAAACCCTATGATTTCTTTTTAATGGAAAGGAAAAAGTTGTCTCTGAAGAATGGGAAGGGAAGGAAATTATTATCTGCTAAATGTCGACTATGTGCCATGCACTGAGCAAAGCACTTTTACAAATACAGTTATTCCTTCCTCATCGTAATTCCCCATCTAAGTTTTGATATATTGTGGGTCATGATACAAAAGAAAGTAAATTGGAATCTTTGGAGTATTTTGCAGAAGCTGCAGATTTGTCATGTGAAGGTCAGCAGATAATACAGAATCTATGACAAAATACTTAACTCAAATTTTACAATACTGTAAATACCCCGTAAAAGTAAAAAGAAAAAAGTCATACTTCTTTTCTGGTACAAAAGGAGGGACAAAAAATTGTATGTGGATTTTCCATATTCAGGGACTGGAGGAATGAGGCTCACTCCTAATCCCTAAAATATGGAGGTAAAACAAGATTTTTGATGACTAGTATTCATTTTTGTCTACAAAGTGAATATGTTTGAAACCTAATCTAACCAAAAAAGATCTGGTTTCATTTTTGCTTCTTCACAACAAATATATTTTACATATAAAAATTTATACAATATGAATATGTATATTTATATGTATGTACATACCCAACATACCTGTTCATAGATTTCTCTAACACAAAAATATCGACTGACAGAAATGCTGTAGTCCTGCAACACTTTCAGTATAGAAAATGGATAACCATTTATTTCATTTACAAGGTCATTGTGAAAATTTTCATACCTGTTTTAAAAAAAAACATATAAATTACTTAAGGAACATTTATACAGAATGGAGAAAAAACATTTATACAAAATGGAAGAAACTAATACTGACATACATAAACCCAAGAAAATCAACTGTTGTGTTGTACTTAGAGCTGCTTGATGTATCTTGAAATCTTCCGTATGTCTTCCAGATTTGGATAATAAGAGTTTCTTAATATGCTTAAAGTTGGTTTATGAGGATAAGACTCTCATTTTCCCATAAATCATATCCAAAATTCAAGATTTCTTAAGAACTTGTTATGATACTTGATCAAGTATACCAGGAGAGACAGCAAGATATAGTAGACAAATCTGGATGCAGGAATTATGCTAAACTCTGGTCATTCAAAGAAAGTTAAAAGATAGTCTCTGATCTGAAGAACCTTTCAGTCTAATGGAGAAGACAACATACAAGCCTCTATGTATAAAATTATATGTGTGTGTATGTATGTTTGTGTGTGTGTGTGATATTGGGGATATTCTCTAAGAGAAAGCACTAGAATTAAGGGAGACTGGGAAAGGTTTCCTGTAAAACGTGAGATTTTAGCTGAATCTTAGAGCCAAGGAAGCCAATAGGCAAAGAGAAGGAAGAAGGTTTGACAGACAATCAGTGAAAAAAATCTAGAATAGGGAGATGGTGTGCTCCATGCAATGAATAGCAAAGTGGCCACTGTCACTGAATCCAGAATATGTGAATGAGTAGAAGGTATAAGAAAATTGGAAAGTAAGGAGGGACCAGGTTATGGTGGATGCTTTTAAAAAATATTTTTATTATTTTTTTTTGATTCTATGTGTTTATTAATTTTTAAAATACACATTTATTTATAAATCAAGTTGGGAGAGAAAGAACAAAAGGGAAAAACCATGAGAAAAAAAAAACCAGAAAAAAAGAAGTGAACATGTGTTGATTTGCATTCAATTTTCATAGTTCTCTTTCTGGATAGAGAGGGTGTTTTCTATCCAAAGGCTATTAGAATTGCCTTGGATCACTGAACCACTGAGAAGGACTAAGTTGATCATCTCACATTCTTGTTGTTATTGTGTACAATGTATTCCTGGTTCTGCTTGTTTTGCTCAGTATCAGTTCATGTAAATCTTTCTAGACCTTTCTAAAATCACTTTGTTCATCATTTTTTATAGAACCATTACCTTCATATACCACAACTTTTTCAGCCGTTCCCCAATTGATGGGCATCTACTCGTTTTCCAATTCTTTGCTACCACAAAAAGGGCTGCTACAAACATTTTTGCACATGTGGGTCCCTTTCCCTCGTTGATGATTTACTTGGGATACAGACCCAGTAGTGGCACTGCTGGGTCAAAGGGTATGCAGTTTTATAGCCCTTTGGACACAGTTCCAAATTGCTGTCCAGAACACTGGTTCAGTTCACAACTCCACCAACAATGCAAGTGTTCCAGTTTTCCCACATCCCCTCCAATACTTATCTTTTCTTGTCATTTTAGCCAATCTAAGAGGTGTGCAGTGCTATCTCAGAATTGTTTTAATTTGTGTTTCTCTAATCAATAATGATTTAGAGCATTTTTTCACATGAGTATAAACGGCTTTCATTTCATCATCTGAAAATTGTCTATTCATATCCTTTGACCATTTATCAATTGGGGAATGACTTGTATTCTTATCAATTTGACAAAGTTCTTTATATATTTTAAAATGAGACTATTGTCAGAAATACTGGCTATAAAATTTTTCCCCCAGCTTTGTAATTCCCTTCTAATCTTGTTTGTTTTGGTTTTGTTTGTGCAAAACCTTTTTAATTTAATGTGATCAAAGTTGTTCATTTTGCATTTCTTATGTTCTCTAGTTCTTCTTTGGTCATAAATTCCTCCCTTCTTCCAAGATCTGATAAGTAAATTATCTTTTATTCTCCTAATTTTCTTATAGTATTACCTTTTATGCCTAAATCATGTATCCATTTTACTTTATTTTTGTATGGGATGTGAGATGTATGTCTATGCTGAATTTCGGACATAATATTTTCCAGTTTTCCCAGTAATTTTTGTGAAATAGTGAGTTTTTATCCCAGAAGCTGGAGCTTGGGGGGTTTATCAAATACTAGATTACTATAGTCATTGATTGTTGTATTGTGGATATCTACACTGTTTCACTACTCCTTAGCCAGCTCCAAATGGTTTTGATGACTGCTGCTTTATAATATAGTTTTAGGTCTGGTACTGTTAGGCAACCATCCTTTGTATTTATTTTTTCATTAACTCGCTTGATATTCTTGACTTTTTGTTCTTCCAGATGAATTTTGTTATTTTTTCTAGCTCTATAAAATATTTTTTGGCAGTTTGATATGGCTGTTGAGAACTCTTAATGCCAAATAGATTATTTTATATTTGATCTTGGGGAAGATAGGGAGCCACTGGAGTTTACTGAGCAGGGAAATGACACATGTGTTTTAGGATGATCACTTTACAACTGAGGAGAATGGATTTGAATAGGGAGAGGTTTGTGGCAGGGAGACTAACCACAAGCTATAGAAATAGTCCAAATGTGAAGTGATAAATCTCTGTACCAAGGTGGCAGAAGTGCCAGAGGAGAAAGCAAAGTGTATGTAAAAGATATTATAATGGTAAAATTGACTAGCCATGGCATTAGATTGATTTCAGAAAAACCTGAAAACTCTTACATGAACTGATGCAATATGAAGTGAACAGAACCAGAAGAACATTATAACAGCAATATTGTTTGATGAAGAACCATGAATGGCTTAGCTATTCTCAGCACAACAATAATCCAAGACAATCCCAAAGGACTTGTGATGAAACATCTCATTTACTTCCAGAGAAAGGATTTATAATACTATTTTCTCTTTTTTTTAAACTTTGATTAATCTTCTTGTACAAAATGACCAATATGAAAATGTTTTATATGATAGCACATGTATAACATCAGATTGCTTACCAACTCAGGGAGGGAGGAGGGAGATAAAAAAGGGGTAGAATTTTGAACTCAAACCTTTAAAAAATGTTTAAAATTTGTTTTTAACATGTAAGGGGGAAAATAAAACAAATATTAAAAAGAGGAAGATTTATATCCATTCTCCCATTTGAGGTTCATGACAGTCCTATGAAGTACTACAGGTATAAATATTTCCATTTTAGAATTGAGGAGACTAGTTCTCAAGGAAGTTAAGGAACTTGCCAGTGGTCACAGGCTACTGTCAGGGAAGAGATAAGCATACTTCCCAAGAATGAGGGCTCTATTCTTTGTTCTCTCTCTCTCTCTCTCTCTCTCTCTCTCTCTCTCTCTCTCTCTCT
>JAJPUD010000841.1:113931-124129 GCA_023553655.1 Myrmecobius fasciatus
TCTCTCTCTCTCTCTCTCTCTCTCTCTCTCTCTCTCTCTCTCTCTCTCTCTCTCTCTCTCTCACACACACACACACACACACACACACACACACAGCTCAATGCCCATTCTTAGTAAGAAATAGTTCTAGAAGATGAGACCATCACCCCATTCCCCAAAGGACTTTGGGTCCTATTGGTTTGAGAATGAACTGGAACTGGTTGGTGAATATACACCAAACTACCCAGTGTCTGAGTGGGTTTCCGGTAGGGAGTTCATCAGTCCTATAAAGGGGGGAGGTTATATAGTATTAATGCTACTCCTTAGTATGGGGACACCAGGTTAAAATTTAGATTAATATTATTGAGAAAGATTCATTCAGTTTGATGCTCATTAAATTATAGAATCATAGAGATTTGACTAGCCATAGTCAAGAAGGTACAAAAAGTATTTGTGTCCTAATAGATAAAGAGAATTTTATGGAACTGACTGCCCAATTTGGAATAATGTTTGGTTTGCTACAAAGGCCAGGACTTTTAGAAAATGCAGATCAAAGAGTAAGTTGGGAATAGATATAATAGTTATAGATCTCTTAGGAATATTTGGAATCCAGTTAAGGACTTAAAGCAAGCAATAGACTCCAATGACTGGGTTCAGACTCTGTAAAGAGTCTGAACAAAAAGCAATTTCTATGTCTGTGCTATGGTTGAGGTTGGGAAAGGATCCCAAAAGACTGGGGTCACAGACAGGTGTTGTGAGGTGTCTCAAAAGAATTTGGAAGCTTGAGCCCATTTCCTAGTCAAGGGGCAAAGTTTATTGTAATTGTAATGCCAACTGAAGCAGTCTAAATTCCAAGAGAATTTAGCAAAGAAACAGAAGCAAGGAGACACATTTATCTAGTTCTCCATGTCATTGATATGCTAATTTTGTGGCCCAGAGGTAGAACCAAGGAGGGGTCTCTAGAATTTGGTCATCACTGACCAATAGACAGTAATACTTGTTGACATTATTACAACAGAAGCCTCCTAAAATCAGGGAACCTTAAAATTATTGCTGTGTTCCCTAGAAGCTAAATTACATCACTATGGGTTGCCCTATGTCCAGACAGTACCATTCCCTTTGGGTTTGGAAAAACATGAGAGGGAATTCCTTTTGTTGCCAAAATAACATTCCTGGGAAGAATTGCAATGCTTTGTTCTACCTTTCCCTTCTGTGAGAGAATAAATCAGGCTCTACTAGCCCCTTAGCTCTGGAGATCAATCAGTTTGCCTCTCATGGCGGGGCGAAAGATTCCAAAATCTAGTGTTGTGCCACAATTCCCCTGTCTCAGTTTCCTTCAATTGTTTTGTTTCAGTTTCCCTTAATTGTTCTACCTTGGTAGCTACCCCCCCCCTTTCTGACCATTCAGAGATAATTGGGCTGCAGAATAATGGCCACTGGGATTCCAGAGAGTCATAAAACCTCCAGATGTCCCATCTCAAATACTTAGACATACCCCTTATCTTTTGGCTTCAGACTCAGTGGCTCCTAGCTTCTTCCCAAACTTCTCAGAATTTATGATCTTTCCTCCATACCCCCAACCTGTCAGAAGTGAATTTATAGTCTTTTCCTGGAACTCCAATCCCCCCCAGTCGTTGGCCTCTCCTGCTTTGTTTCCCTGAGCACCAGAGCCCTATAAGAATCCTTGGAGCAAACTCTCTGGTGCTGGATCCACTAAGATCCAGAGGGCTGGCTAATGTAGGCTGCCAGTCTAATCTTTCCATGGACTGTGTGCTTTGAGACAAGAGTCCCATTCAGTCCCATCCATAGCTATGTATTCTAAACTCTCCATTACCATCAACAAAATATTAATAATCTCCAATCTGTAGTACTGCCTCAGTTTCTCTTCAGAGCATTACACTAGGGGCTGTAGTGGCTTATACTTGAAATGTAACTGAGGGTAGCTCTGGCAATTCCTCAGGGATGAGCATACCCCAAACAAATCCTGGGTGGGATTGTGGAGGAAGCACTGTCAAACTTGCTTTGCCTGGGAACTGAATGGGTGCCTGGGTGTTGAGGTTATGGGGACCCCAAAAGTCTGGGGTGAAGTCTTTCAAAAGAATTTGCAGGCTTGAACTCATATTCTGGTCAAGGGGCAAAGTTTATTGAAAGTAATTGTAATGCCATTACAAAAAGAGCTTAAATCCTAAGGGAATTCAGCCAAGAAACAGAAGCAAGGAGACACATTTATCCAGCTTTCTAGCATTTATAGGCTAATTCTATGGCTCATAGATAGGAAAGAATTTGGTTCTCATTGACCAGATTATCAGTCAGACTATTGTCTCAGAAGTTTGATCTCTGGGAGCTTCCTGAGGCCAGAAGCTATCTAACTAAGGAATGGTCAGTGTCAGACAGATTTGGCATGGGAGTTTCCTGAGGCAGAAAATCTAGAATCACCGATTCATTGTCAGAACAGAAGTCCCCCCCCCCATAAAATCAGGGGATTACAAAATCATATTACATCATGGGCAATGAACCATTTGGCTATTCCTTTTACCTTTGCATTCAAAAAAGAAAGCCAAGGATAGTAATTGATGAATTCAAACCTAGAAATCTAGTCGATTCTGGATTTGGGTCATTCCTATTCTTGTGGGTAAATATTATTGGATAAGTTTTACCAGAGAGGCAGTATGTAGTTAAATGCCACTAGCAGAATGGCATGGGAAAATAGAATGACTTTAGAAAGGTTATTGGCATAAAGGAGGAAACATTTTACAATAGGAGGCAGTTTCACTCCTATGATAGCCCTGTCAGAAGAATTAGCAGAGAATTCAGGGATTAATTGTCCATCCTGTATAAGGAGATATGTGCAGGGGTTAACAGTGGGATGTAAAAAAATATTAGCCAAAAGTTAAGAAAAGTATGTGGAAACCAAATTATTAAAGAAAAAAAGGGGGGGAGGAATTGTGAGAAATGGATGGGAATTTATTTGGTTTCATAGTTATGAAAATGAAACTGAAGAAATGAAAATTAAGTTAGAAAAATAAAACTTACAAGGATGAATGGAAAATTTGATATTTCTTCAAAAGACAAATAATAAATTAACTAAGCTATGGGATCAGGTTCCTATTTTCCCCTGCCTTTCCTCATTGGCAAATAGTTCCCAGGATATGGGGAGGGGGAGCAGGTCTGGGAGGTTGTGGAGCGGACTACCTCAACTCTTATCTCTCATACCTTGAAAGCACATGTTTCAGGGTCCATAAAAGGAATGTCATTCCTACAAGAATGTAAAATAAATTTTTCCTGCATTAAAAAAAGTATCATCTTCCCTATGTAAAAGAGGTGATGTTGACAAAGTAAAACAGGTGCTTTTTTAATACATATTTTCCTGTCCAGTCCCACTTGTGGTCAATTTTAAGTATTTGCAAACTGATTAATCAAAGTTATGAATGTATATGGCCCCAAAAAGAGTTTCTCTCCATGTGAAGTCTTTTTTTTTCTTTCCCACAAATTCTTGTGTGGAAGTGCAATATTGCATAGTTATATACAAGGGATTTCCCAGCAAAGTTAACATTTACTAGAAGAACCAAACTTCCCACATTTGCCTGGGCATGGGTTCTAGCTATAGACTAGGATCAAATTACCAACATCCTTCATTTTTTCTGCTACCCCAGATTTTGTCCTTCTTTGTAGCATACAATTCTTACTTACTTTTTTTTAATGTTATAAAGCAGAAAGTAAGCTTTGTCCAGGTGACGTTTCAAACCGTCCTTGCTGTTTTGTTGTCTCATTTGATCCAGAACAATATCTAGGCAGGCTTCCTTTAACTAAGAAAACATATTTTTAAAAAATCAGTGTCTGTCTTTTGAAATGCAAAGTCATATCATCTTTTTCAATATCTTTCCTTCAGAGAACCAGGCTGTATTTAGCAGGGACTAGGACAGGGGTGGAGAGGGAACACACACATTTATTCATTCGTTCAATTCTACATGCATCACTGATAATTTACATTCAAGGACAGCTATTATATTTTGAAAGTAATTTCTCAAAAAAATTTAAAATTATTCAGGCAATCAGTGATATTTTAGACCCAGAACACAGCACAAAAGCAGTTATTTGTTTTTTGCCCCTGACAGATAGAAGATCTTAGAATTAGAAGAGGGAAGAGATCTAAGAGGTCATCTTTTTTAACTCTTTCATTTTACATATTTCAAATCCAATAGTTTTCCCACAATAATCTTTGGACTTTGCCACAATGCACCAACTTCCTTTTCTTTCCTCCCCAGGATTCCCTTCTCCCACTGGTTCTTCCCAGAATCTCCATTTTGAGTAAAAAACTAACCCAGTCACTTATTGAGATCTAGACTTTGCCATTATGTCTCCACATGAGTTTGTCCTTTTCCCTTTTTTAAATCTCTTTTATGTACTATTTTCACCACCACCACACACCTCCCCTCCCCATTAGATTGCAAGCCCCTTGAGAAGCAAGGACTATCTTTTTACTTGTTGTTCAATCTTCAATGTTCTTCACAATACCTGAACCATAGTAAGCCCTTAACAAATATTTATTGACTTACAAACTTGACACATATAGAGAGATATGTGCCAGAAGGATGACAGAGAATATCTTAGCTTTATTCATTTAGTTCTATTCTTGCTTAGATTCATTTGCATGGAAGTCTAGAGAAGATATCAGAACAAAATAGGTTTGGAATCACTTCCACATGGTTCTTGTTGAATATTTCCAGGGTTATGCTGGTAAATGTTTGACAGATGGCTCTCAAAAAACAAAAAACATGATGATCAATTCTGATGGACATGGCTCTCTGCAACAAAGAATTGTCTCAAACCAGTTCCAATTGTTCACTGAAGAAAACCATATACACCCAGAGAGAGGGAAATGAAATATGGACCACAACGTAACATTTTCATGATCTCTATTGACATTTGTTTGCATTGTGTTGCCTCTCTCTGATTCTTTTTTTTTTCTTGTAGATAGGATTTTTCTTGCATAACTTCTCAAGCATTTCAACATTATTAGCATGTAGTGGACTTCCTGCCATCTAGGGGAGGGGAGGAGACTGGGGGTAAAATTTGTAATGGAAAGCTTTGTAAAGATCAATGTTGGGTAACTACCCATACATATGTTATACAAATAAAAAGCTTTAATAAAAAAAAATTTTTAATAGTACTTTATTTTTCTCCCTTGTTACATTATGGAAAATTTTTAACATTCATTTTTACAAGATTTTAAGTTCCAAATTTTTCTCCCTTCCTATGGTAGCCAATTTGACATAGGCTATATATGTGTTATCATATAGAACATGTTTCCATATTAGCCACAGTTGTGAAAGAAGAAACAAATCAAAAGGGGGAAAAAACCATGAAAAAGAATTAAGTGGAAAAACTATGCTTTGATCTGCATTCAGTTTTTTAACTGGATACGGATTGCATTTTCCCTCATGAGTGCTATGTACTTGTCTTGGATCATTGTATTGCTGAAAAAAGCTGAGTCAATCAGCTGATCATCACATATTGTTGCTAATACTGTATATGATGTTGTCCTATTTCTGCTTACTTCACTTTGCATCAGTTCATGCAAAATTTTTCTAGGTTTTTCTGAAATCTGACTGTTCATCATTTCTTAATGCACAATGGTCTTCCATATATCACAGCTTGGTCAGCCATTCCCCAAATGATGGGCATCCCCTCAGTTTTCAATATTTTGCCACCATGAAAAGAGTTGCTATAAATATTTTTGCACATGTAGGTCCTTTTGTCTTTTATGATCTCTTTTGGACACAGACCTAATAGTGGTATTGCTAGATCAAAGGGTTTGCATAGTTTGGTTGACTTTGGAGCATAGTTTCAAATTGCCCTCCATAATGGTTGGATCAGTTTACAAGTTCCCCAACAGTGCATTAGTGTCCTATTTTCCCACATCCTCTCCAACATTTATCATTATCTTTTCCTATCATTCTTAGCCAATCTGATAGATGTGAACTGGTACCTCAAAGTTGTTTTAATTTCCATTTCTCTAATCAAAAGAGATTTAGAACATTTCTTCAGATGTCTATGGATAGCTTTGATTTCTTCATCTGAAAACTACCCTTTCATATCCTTTGACTATCACTTGGAGTTCTTATAAATTCTTATTAAAAAATGCACTCTTATAAATTCAGTTCTCTGAATAAGGCCATTATGGGGAACATTTGCTGTAAAAATTATTTACCTGCTTTACTTCTAATCTTAGTTTCATTGGTTTTATTTGTGAAAAAGTTTTTAAATTTAATATCAAAATCATCAGCTTTACATTTCATAATGCTATCTCTTGTTTAATTATAAACCTGTAATTCACTTAACTTTCTTAAGAATTTGGATGCTAAGGGGCAGCTAGGTGGCGCAGTGGTTAGAGCACCAGCCCTGAAGTCAGGAAGACCTGAGTTCAAATCTGGTCTCAGACACTTCCTAGCTGTGTGACCCTGGGCAAGTCACTTAACCCCAATTGCCTCAGCAAAAAAAAGCAAAAAAAAAAAATTTGGATGCTATACCACTTGGTGCATATATTATTAGTACTGGCATTACTTTATTGCCTATGGTATCTTTTAGCAAGATGTAGTTTCCTTCCTCATCTCTTTTAATTAAGGTCTATTTCTGTTTTATGGGAGAGTTCATCCCATTCACATTAACAGTTATTGTGTGTTTCCCTTATATTTTTCTTCATATTTGTTTTTTCTCTCCTTTCACATTTTCTTCATCAATGTTTTGCTTTTGTCTGCCACCTCTCCCAATCTGCCTTCCCTTCTGTGAGTACCATTCCCCACTTTACTTAACCTTCTCACCTTCTACTTCCCTGCCACGTAGGATAGATTTCTATATTCAACAGATTGTGTATATTATTCCCTTTGAGCCAATACTGATAAAAGTTTAAGTGATACCATTTCCACTCTTTCCATCTCCATTAATAGGTTTTTCACATCTCTTCATGTAAAATAACTTGCTCCATTCTACCTCTCCTTTCCTTCTGCAACCAGTATACTCCTCTTTTTCATCCCTTAGTTAATTTTTTAGGCCATTCCCTCAAATTCACCTTATACTATATACTCTCTATGATCTAGCAGTAGTATTAGTGACATAATTTTTAAGAATTACAAATATCATCTTCCCATGAGGGATATAAGCAGTTTAGCTCCATTTAATCTCTTATATTTTCTTTCCCTGCTTTCATTTTTAAGTTTCTCTTGGATCTTGATACTGGAGATCAAATTTTTTGTTTAATTCTGACCTTCTCCTTATGAAAGGTTTCATATTTCATTCAATAACCATTTTTTCCTTTGAAGTATTATACTTAATTTCTCCAGGCAGGTGATTCTTGATTATAGTCCTAGCTGCTTTGCCTTCCAGATTATCATGTTCCATGACCTTTGACCCTTTAATATAGTAAATCCTAAATCCTATGTCATCCTGATTGTGGCTCCCCAATATTTGAATTATTTCTTTCTGGTCACTTGCAGTATTTTTTTTTCATCCTTGACCTGATAGTTCTGTAATTTGGCTACAATGTTCCTTGGAGTTTTTATTTTGGAATATTTTTCCTGGGGTGATCAGTAGATTCTTTCAATGCCTGTTTTGCCTTCTGGCTCCAGGTTATCAGGGCAGTTTTCTTTGATAATTTCTTGAAAAATCATATAGATTCTGAAGGGAAGAATCTGTGCCATTGACAATTTTAAATGTAAGCACATGGCCTTCCCAATAATATAGAAGTCTTGTATTAATCTAGTTAGAAAAATCATATTGATAAATTGTAATTCATGATTGAGTTCAGAAAAAAACACCCATTGTACATTAATTATATAAAAGTCATTTAAGTAACAAATTATGGTATTGTAAAAGACATGTAGAATTTTAAAACAATAAAGATTTGAACCTTAAAAAAGATAATATCTTGAAAGATGTTGTCCAGATTCTCTTTTAGATTATGGCTTTCAGGTAGTGTAGTGATTCTGACATTGTCTCTCCTGGATCTATTTTCCAGACCAGTTGTTTTTTCAAAGAAGTATTTTACATTTTTTTTCTATTTTTTCATTTCTTTTAATTTGTTTGATTGATTTTTGATACCTCATAGAGCATTAGCTTCCACTCGCCCAATTCTAACTTTTAAGTTGTTTCTTCAGTTGACTTTTGTATTTCCTTTTCCATTTGACCAATTGTACTTTTTAAGGAGTTTTTTTTTCCTTTTTCCAAGCCACTTACTTTTTTTTCATAGTTCTCTTGCATCACTCTTATTTCCTTTATCAATTTTTCCTCTACCTCTTTTGTATCATTTTAAAGCTCCTTTTTGAGCTCTTCCATGATTTTTTTTTTCTGGACTTGAGACCACTTCCCATTTTTCTTTGGGGTTTTGCCAATAGGTGTTTTGGACAATGTTGTCCTTTTCTGAGTTTGTTCCTTGATCTTGTCACAATAATAATTTTTTATGATCAGATTTTGTTCCTTTTTGCTCATCTTCTTTAGCCTTTTTTCTTTCTTTCATATTTAAACTCTACTCCTATGAAGGGTTCTGTCTCCGACATCTTGTTCCAGGGGCTGCAAGACCTGGGTGTTTAGTTGATACTGCATTGATGTTGCCTTGAGGTCTATGGAATTGACCTTATCCAAACTGTGCCACTGGAGCAAAATCATTAGATAGTATGGTAGCTCTTAGAAGTTGTATCGTTGGTTGGAGTCTTGGGCCTGGGCCAATTAAGTCTTGAGAATGATTTCATTGTCATTTTAAAGGAAAACTTAAGTCTATGTTACAAGGTTTCCAATCTTACTTCCATAGGTTTTGGTAACTATTTAACAACCAACTCTCAAAAAAATTATGACATTTAGGATTATTAATACTTTCTTAAATCTAGACAATCAACAAAACAATAAATCAAGTCCTGGATTTAGAGTGTTTGCCCATTTCTGAAGTATTAAATGCTCCTGCTGAAAATTTAGCAAACTCTTAGGAGCTTGTTGGAGCTGGCTCTGCATGGGTCCCAACCATATTAGTAGTAGCTATTTCTCCTTTTACAGCCACTAATGAGCTGTGCAACTATGGGTCCAACTACTTCGATTCTTTGGCCTTGAATTTTCTCATCCATCATTCTAGGTAATTTTAAAGGTCTAATTCTAACATTTTCTGCTGTCATCCTAAACTTGTTTGTTAGCTACATGATGGAAGAGTGGTCCTTGCCCACCATGAGAGAGAAGATAGGTTAGACCCCTGCTTACTAGTTATGTATAATCATATATATACATATGTGTGTGTAGCCATATATGAGGATCAGATAATTTGATTTCCTTAAGAGTTCAGTCTACTTCTCTATATAATGAGGGAGGTGGAAGATATGATCTCTATACCTTCCTATAGTTCTATAAGGATAAAGGTAGATTAGAAAAAGTCAAACAGGAAAGAATTGTCCAAGTGAAATCAAAAAGAGTTCAGCCACCACAGCCATAAGAACTCAGAACTTTTTAGTTGTGGTACTATTGAATTCTGACCATACCAAGAATTAAAAATAGAATTACTATTAAGATAAGTACTTTCAAAATAGACTGATAACACCTGAGTTTTAATATCTAACAGCTATGTGACTGAGTAAATCACTTAAGCTTCAGTTTCCTTATCCGTAAAATGGGAATAGTATACATATATCCCAGGGCTGGTTTGAGGACCAAACATCTTAACATACTGGAAAATGTTTGGCATTCAAAGCCCTTCATAACCTAGTCCTCTCCTATTTTTTTCAATCTTCTTAGACTTCATTACATAATGATACATAATTTTCAGTAATACTGGGTCCACTGGCTTTTCTACTAACAAGACACTCCATCACTTGACTTCCGAGCTTTTTCCCTGGCTATCCAAAATGCCAGGAATACTCTCCTCCTTCTGTTCTATTGACCTCCTTTACTTCCTTTAAGTTCCAAACAAAATCTCACCTTCTACAGGAAGCCTTTTCTAACCCCTCTTACTGTCAGTGCCTTCCCTCTGCTAATTATTTCCTAGGCTTCCTGTATATTGCTTGCTTTGTATATGTTTGTTTGCATGTCATCTTCCCCAATTCCCTCCTTGAGGACAGGGACTATTTTTGGCCTCTTTATATCCTCAGCACAATGTCTGGCACATGTAGAAGTTTAATAAATATTAATTAACTAATTGATTGAAAATACTTTGCAAACTTAAAGGGTTATATAAATACTAGTTATC
>JAJPUD010000841.1:124529-187226 GCA_023553655.1 Myrmecobius fasciatus
AAAAAAAAAAAAAAAAAAAAAAAAAAAAAGAGTAACAGCTTCTGAAAGATAAGTTATGGGAAGCATTTTTACAAGATCTGGACCCCACTTGGCCATACATTAAGATCAGGACCAGCAGGACCAGTAGGACCAGGAACCTGCACTTCTGAAGTGATGGCAGTTAGCTCAAGGGATTGTGCCCAGGAGTGTGTCCTAATTAAATGGCTTCTTTTTCAGTTAGCCAAGTGTTCTAGCTTCTCTGTTCTGAATCACCTACTCTTAAATTATCTCATTTACCTACTAAAAAATCTTATTTGCCTACAAAAGGATAAGGAAGAGATCTTTCTTAATTCTAGAAAAATAAAAAGTTTGGTTATAGGAAACTGATCTGGGGAGCTTGAAGTTCTTAAAACAAAGTAGAAGAGCAGTATCATACTGCTTAAACTTGGTACATGAATTTGAGATTCAGATATTCCTAAATATAAATCACAATGTGGAGAGTGGCAGGTTAAGACAGATGGATGAATAGATAAATTTGACTTCCTTTTCTGTAGGGAGAGAATAAGCATTTATTAAGAATTTATTATGTGCCAGGATCTCTGCTCAATGCTTTCCAAATATCTCATTTGATTTTCAAAACCTACCCAAGAGAGGTAGGTCATTTTCCCCTGATAATAATAGTAAAATATAGTGAAAATACAGCTGCCATTCTTGGTAGGCAGAACTCTAAAGGAAATCCATTTCTTTGAGACAAGAGATGTGCAAGAAAGATGGGCTTTCAGAGGGCGTTATTCCCTCCGCAGGTCTCCAAGTAAGCTGGGTGCCCAGCCTACTTTGCTTACTGGTGCCACCTGCTGCCCACATCGAGAACTTCTAATAAACTACCTTGACCTGTCTAGACCTGCATCTACACTGCAATTTACTGCTTTCAACTGCTGATTGAGACTTTGGGAAGTTAATGGATTTGCCCAAGCTCACTTAGCCAGTGTGTGGCCAAAAAAACAAAAACAAAAACAACAACAACAACAAAAAAAAAACCAACAACAACAACAACAACAAAAAACAACCTGTTCTTCCTGATGTGAAGACTGGCTCTCTATCAGTTCCTCAAACACAAAATGAGAGATGTATGGAAAGATATAGCGCAGAACTGCTGAGAAAAGCATGGATGAGTTGTGACCTGCACTCATTAGTGGGACATGAATCCAACAAAGTGAATTGTTCCTATCCTGCCCAAGTTTGATAAACCACAGTTTGCTCTCTATATATAATATTTTTGTTTTACCTCATTCTCATAATTGTGTTTATAGCGATTCTGCTCTATTTTCTTCTCAAGATTTATTTCTTCCTGGATCAGGTGGTTCTGATGGACTTCCCAAAGGTGAAGAGTTGTCTGTAAATACTTGAATAGATCTTCAATCTGTACCTCTACCTGTTTAGCTGCCTCCTCAAGGGATGTCTAGAGGAACAAAATACAGAGAATCTATTATCTGATTGCTTACTGAGAAGAAAGATGGAGAAGGGATCATCCACCTATTTCTTTAATCCTTGACCTTTCCAGGCAAAACAGTGTCTGTTCTCTGAAAATCTCAGTGTCTGAGATAGGCAGTAATTAAAGCCAGCTAGAGACCTTGAAAGTTTGGTCGGCGCTTTATAAATGTTATTTCATTTTATTCTCCCATTTTACAGATGAGGAATAAGTGGATAAATGATTTGCCCAGGGTGGTTTTCCCACCTCCAGGACCTGTGCTCTACCTACTGCCTCACCTAGTTGTCTAATATTATATTAGTGATGTGGCTGATGTAATACCAGAAGTTGTTATTTAGGCACCAGATAATGGTAGGCACCAAAAGTTGGGGTTCAGTCATGTGAATAGCCATTCTCTTTGGCAAAAGATAGGTTTATTTAGGGGAATGATGGAATGCAATAGACACCAGGAATGGTAAATAAGAAATAAGAATTGGGAGAGCATAGAAAGGGTTCTTAATAATTAATGATGGAAAGGGAAATTTCCTAGTAGAATTTGTCTTCACAGGAGAAAGGACCACTCCATGAGGTTGGGGAATGCCCTTATCTGGCAGGCCAAATCCTGAAAGGGACTAGCCCCCTAAAAGAATTAGCTATAAGGAGGAAAAGTGGGATTGAGAAGCAGAGTGGAGTCAAGAGAGATACCACATGGCATGGGGGAAGGGGAAGAGGAAAGACCCTGGCAGACTGACGCAAAAGAAAGCAGCAGCAGAGCCAAGAGCCATAATCTGTTTTATATGGAAAATTTAGCTCAGGGACTTGACCTAACTTGGATTTCTGACCCTTCAAAGGATGAGAGTATGGAAATAAATTGCTCTCAGTTATCAGAGGTTTCTTCCTGCCTGCCCCAGGGAACAATTTTCATAATACTTCAGTTGCTCTCTGTCCACTGCCTCCAGCATTCAGGACCTTATCACTAATATCAACAAAAATATTAAAGTAGCTGGGCAAGAAAAGGCAATATAACCAGACCTCTCCTACAAAAGACTTGATCAGCTGCCTCACACATCTATTTGTGTTGGCTTATGTAAATTTAATGCTAATCTAGAAGACTTGGGAACAGTCTTTACAAGAACAGAACAATGGTTGTCAGAAACAAATTAGATTTACCAGTAGAAGTTTTAACTGTGTAATTCATTGGCTCATATACTCTAATTGGAGCTCTTGGCTCTAAAGGATGCTGTCCCCTGACAAACTCTAAGAAAAGTCTCTCAAACACTGGATGGGTCTGCTTTGGCAGATTTGCAAAAGAATATAGATAAGAATAGTACAGTGTGAAGGCACAGATGGTGACCATGTACATGAGTGGAGGGAAGCAGCTACAATGAAGGGCTGATGCATTATAACATGTAAAAAATAAAGACCCTACAAGGTCTTTTCACTGTCCCTTAAAAGCACCTGTGCTCTCCTGCAATGTACTTTTGTTTATGCCTTTTTCTTCTAGAAGTTGATTCTGCCCTCCACCTTCTTCATTTACCTGAGTCCATTGAATCTAGCAAGGACCATATCCTCTATTTCCTTATCTGTAGAATGAATCAATGACCTCTACGATCTCCTCTAGCACTAAATGATTCATTCCCCCACTACTTTCCAACTCCAGCTCAATCAATTCAGTGCTACTATTCCTGGAAAGGATGTCTTAATCAATTGTTCTAGTACCCCAATAAACATTACCTCTGACATCCCTGTCCAAATCCCTTCTCCTTGATCATTCTTCCCCTAATTGTATTATCTCTTCTTATTAGAATGTAAGTTTTTTGGGCCACCTAGGTTGTGTAGTGGATAAGGCACAAACCCTGAAGTCAGGAGGACCTGAGTTCAAATCTGACCTCAAACACTTAACATTTCCTAGCTGTGTAACCCTGGGTAAGTCACTTAACCCCAATTGCCTCAGGGGAAAAAAAGAAGAATATAAGTTTCTCAAGGGCAGGGACTATTTTGCTTCTTTATATTTGCATCCCCAATATTTACCACAGTCCCAGGAACATAGTAAGTACTTTTTTACTCATCCTTCTAAATTTATACAATATTTTCTATAACACACATTTGGCATTCTCATTCTATCAAGTCATTTCAATACTCTTTATGCATATAAACCTTATAGCCCCTAAATACATTGAAAACAATTTGAGATCCAGATTCAGTTTTCAGTGTATCTTCTTCATGATCATAGTAACATTACAATGATCAGAATTTTTTAATAATACCTTTTTATTTTCTAAGTATATGCAAAAATAGTTTTCAACATTCACTCTTGCAAAATCTTGTGTTCCAAATTTTTCTCTTTCCCTTTTCCTCATCCCTCCCCTAGACAGAAAGTAATCCATTATATGTTAAACATTTGAATTCTTTTATACATATTTCCACATTTATCATGCTGCACAAAAAAAAAAATCAGATCAAAAAGAAAAAAATTATTATTTGTGATCCACATTCAGTCTCCATAGTTCTCTCTCGATGTAGATGGTTCTCTCCATCACAAGTCTATTGGAATTGGCCTGAATTACCTCACTGTTGAAAAAAAAATGATCAGAAATTTTAAGAAATCTTAGGGAACAGTTAGGTAGTGCAATGGATAAAAAAAAATTACAGGGCCTGAAGTCAAGGAAGACTCATCTTCATGAGTTCAAATCCAGCCTCAGACACTTACTGTGTGTCACCTTGAGCAAGTCACTTAATCCCTGTTTGCCTCAGTTTCCTCATCTGTAAAATGAGCTGGAGAAGAAAAATAACAAACCACTCCAGTATTTTTGCCAAGAAAACCCCAACAGAGGTCACAAAGAGTTGGACATAACTGAAAATAACTCAAAAATAACAATAATAAAGGAAACTGAGATTATTTACCCAACCCCTGATTTAGGAGCAGCTAGGTGGCAAAGTGGATAGAGCACAGGGCAGGGCCTAGAATCATGAAGATCTGAGTTCAAATCCAGTCTAACTGTGTGATCCTGGTTATGTCATTTCAGCCTGTTTGCCTCAGTTTCCTCATTTATAAAATGAGCTAGAGAAGGAAATGGCAAACCACTCCAGTATCTTTGCCAAGAAAACCCAAATGGAGTCACAAAGAGTTGAAAATTACTAAACAATAACACCAATACCTTATTTAATTGGTGAGAAAAATTACCCAGAGAGTTTCAGCCAAAGTCATATTTCTGATGACATCTGGCATGTGAACTTATTTCCTTTGATCTAGTACTTTTACCATGGTATTTCACCCTGTGCAGATGGCCAATAAACATTTGCTATAAATTAATAAATGTTCTTATAAGACTCCCATTTCAGTTTTGGGAAATGATATTTCTAGAACCATAACCAAGGTTTAAAAATAGGTCATTTTTACTGAATTTACTGAAAGACTGTAAATTTATCCCAAAGTTAAGGAATATAATGGCCACTGCTTTATACCCTTTAAGGAAGAGGGCTGGGATGGGGCTGGGTGATCAGTGACATAGATCACACACACAACCCAACCAAGAAAAAAACAAAGTTAAAAAAAACATGCTTCAACTTGTATTCAGGCACAATCAGTTCTTATGAATAGCATCAATTCTCATCATAATCCTTCTAAGCAATCTTGCATCATTGTATTGCTGAGAATAGCAGTCATCCCACAACTTTGTTATTACTTTCCACACAATACATTTTACTTTGCTTGAGCTCTTGGAGGACTTTCCAGGTTTTTCTGAAAGCATCCTACTCATTTATTTCTCACACAACAATAATATTCCATCATAATCACATAGGACAATTTATTTAGCTATCTCACAATTGAGGGGCAATTTCCAATACTTTGGAGAAAAGAGCTGCTATAATTATTTTTTAATGAATAAGTCCTTTTCCTTTTTAAAAATCTCTTTGGGGATTCATGCCTAACAGTGGTATTGTTAGATCAAAGGATATGCCTGATTTTTATATCCCTTTGAATATAGATCATGTCTTCCGAACATTTATCAATTGGGAATGGGTCTTATGCTTTACAAATTTCACTCCATTCCTATACATTTGAGAAACTTTTTTCTATTACCTTCAACTCGCCTTCTCCTATCCCTTTCCCCTCCTACTTTCCTAAAGGGTAAAATTATTAAATTATATATAAATATTATGTTACAATAACATTTATACCCATATTGGGTGTGTATATTATTTCCTTTTTGAATCAATTTTGATGAGAGTAAAGTTCACTCACTTTCCTCCCCTCTCCCTTTTCCGCTCCAATTTATGCTACTTATTTTAAAGAACAGTCATTAAATGCTACCTCTTCAGTAACTGCAACATGTCATATGCTTGTCAAAGGATAAATGAGGAAGATGGCAGAGCAAAGGCAGGAACTCACCCAACTTCTTGCCTAAACTGTTCCAAATTCCTTTAAGTAATGATTTAACAAATTTTAGAGCATCAAGATACCCCAAAAGAGGGACTAGAACATTTTCCAGCCAAAGACCACTTAGAAGCTCAGCAAAAAAGTTCTGTAACATCAGGGTGGGAGTGCAGTGTGCAGTCCTGCTGCAGACCATGTCAATGCAGCCCCTGCCCTGGCCCAAGCATTAGAAAAGCAGAACCTCCCAATCAGCAGCAGTACTGGTGACTTCCAAACTTCTCAGCCCAGAGACATCAAAGAGGACTTGGAAAGACAGCAGAAAAAGTTTGTGGAACCAGGGTGGGAGGTCAGCACACAATTCCAGTGTAGGTACCAGCGCTGCACTGGCCCCAGCCAGGTCCCAGCATCAGCAAGACAGGACCTCTGAATCATGGATGATGCTGCTGGCTTTGGGGCCTTCTGGCCTGGGACAGCAGGGAAAACTTGGAAGGCCAATGGAGAGGGTCTGTGGCAACAGAGTGGGAGTATGGCTCTCAGTCCAAGCACAAGCTGCACCAGCACAGCTCTGGCCCCGGCCCTCATCAGCAAAGCAGAACTATGTTGCTTTACCACACTAGATCTTACAGCTATAGTGGGACAAGAACACTCCTCACTGTTCCAGGCCAGGAAAGAGTACTTATAGGGAGGTCCTTGAAAGATCTCTAGAAATAGCTGTACAAAACCCCTGAAGCTTGGGACAATGAACCTCCCACCCTGGAAACAGAGTACTACTTTAACAAAAAGTTTAAAATAGGTTAGAAAAATGAGCAGAAAACAAAAAAAGTTTCTGACCATAGAAAGTTATAATGGTGATAAAAAAGATCAAAACGCACATTCAGGAGATGAAAACAAAGTCAAAATTCCTACATCCAAAGCCTCCAAGAAAAATATGAATTTCAAACCAGTTCCTATTGTTCAGTGATGAAGATAGTCATATACATCCAGAGAGAGGCCTGAGGGAACTGAGTGTGAACCACAATACAGCATTTTAACACTTTCTATGAATATTTCCATGCATTTTGTTTTCCTTCTTAGGTTGTTTTTTTCTTCTTCTCTTTCTAGATCTGATGTTTCTTGTGCAGTAATTTAACTGTATAGAAATGTATACATGTATTGTATTTGTCATATAATTTATCCTATTTAGCATGTATTAGATTACCTGTCATCTAGGGGTGAGGGGTGGGGGGAAGGAGGGGAAAAGCTTGGGGAAAAAAAGTTTTTGCAAAGGTCAATGTAGAAAAATCACTTATATGTTTTGTAAATAAAAAAGCTTTATGAAAAATATGAATTAAATTCAGGTCACAGAAGAGCTCAGAAGGGATTTTGAAAATCAAGTAAGAGAGAAAAAATTAGAAAAAGAATTGAGAGTGGTACAAAAGGAAATACTAAAAGATAATGAGGAAAAGAATGCCTTAAAAAGCAAAATTGATCAAATGGTAAAGAAGATACAAAAGCTCACTGAGGAAAATAATTCCTTAAAAATTGGAATCAATTCCTAGCTGTGTGACCCTAGGCAAATCACTTAACCTTCAATTGCCTCAGCAAAAAAAAAAAATTAGAATCAAGCAAATGGAAGCTAATGATTTTATGAGAAATCAAGATATAATAAAGCAAAACAAAAAAAATGAAAAAATAGAGGGGAAAAATGTGAAATATTTCATTGGAAAAACAACTGACCTGGAAAACAGAACCAGGAGAGATAATGTAAAAATTATTCATCGGCCTGAAAATTATGATTCAAAAAAGAGCCTGGACATCATCTTTCAAGAAAATTATCTTTTTTTTCAAGAAATTATCAAGGAAAACTGTCCTGATATTCTAGAACCAGAGAGTAAAATAGAAATTGAAAGAATCCACCTATCACCTCCTGAAAAAGATCCCAAAATGAAAACTCCCAGGAATATTGTAGCCAAATTCCAGAATTTCCAGGTCAAGGAGAAGTGAGACCACTTTTCCTAATTCATGGAAAAGAGCCTTTCAGAGACTTACACTCATTATTTCCAGTTCACTTTCCACCTGATTCTGAAGATTTCCTATTATGTGGAGGAAGGAGTGATTCATGGAATATTCTATCTCTTCTAATGAGAAAACTTTCCAGTCCAGCAGTTGGTTCTAAAGAAAAAGACCAATGTTAAGTTCATGACATTGTAAGTATAATGAACATTTAATAGAACAGATATCAACTACTTCTTCCTAGAAAACTTAGAAGGAAAAGTATATGGGAAAAAAGGGAAATGCATCTCTTACCCTTTGGATAATGTACAAAATTTATAAGAAACACTTTTTTCTCTTTTCTCTCCTTCATGCTTTATATCTGTGGTTTCTGGGAGTACTGTTCATACACATCCAAGGACATTTTGTACACATATTCAGGGATGTGTTGGAGTCAGCTTGCCAATTGGTGACTTGGCAGTGGGAAGGAACATTTACACTTTGGAAATTGACATATGTTAAAAATCTGGACTTGATTTATTGTTTTGTTGATCATCTAAACTTGGGAAAGTTCTAGAGAAAATGTTAGTGAGGATTAAATGTAAAAGTGTGCTGCACATATTTTTTCCTGGACAGTCAGTTGTTAAACATGTACCAACACACAACTGCATATACATAAATTGGTGCATATTTATAGATTGGGATAAAGTTTGGACCTTTGATTTCATTAGTACTAGGAACTCCCAGATGAAGAAACTCCCCCTATTAATGTAGGTAGAAAAAAATTTGTTTGCAATTTATAGTCATAGAGAGTTAGCTAGAGCCATTTAGAAGTGACTTGTTCAAAATCAGAGCAAAGACTCCAATCAAAAATAGATAGATAGATACAAACATACATACATACATAGTCAATGCACACATGCCCTAGAACACTGGCCTACAAATAGACCAAGTTCTAATCTTATGCCACAAACTAGCTGGTTATCCTTGGACAATTCCAATTTTCCCTTCAGTTGATTCTTTTTTTATCTGTGAAATGAGGTGCTCAGTGTGGCCTCTATTGTCCCCTCTAGCTCTGCCATATTTATTCTAAAAAACTGTTGAGGCTCTCCAGCATTTCATATCAGATTCTTGTATATATGACTAGCCTTGTTTTTTGTTTAATCTTAGATGGATAAAATCATGGGAATCTTGTTATTTTATCCATGTAGGATACATTCCAAATGTGGCATTAAAAAAAAAGTTCCAAGACAAATGATTTGTGGACAATTTACTCATTCTGTTAATAAGGCTAGCATGTTTATTAATAAAACCATGGCCATTTGGTTGTCTCTCTTAGATCAATGATTTCTCATGGTGGTGGGCTCATATTTTATATTCCCTTGGTCTAAGAGCAGGTGTGCCTGAAAGTAGCAATCAACTTCCATTGGTTAACTATTAATAAGACAATGAATATTACAATGAGAGACTGGGCTATATTTCAGTGAGGGTCTTAGGGTATGTGACTTGGATCAACCAAATCTTGGACAAGGAAACTTATCAACTTCCATATCATCTATCTGACAAAAGAGAGAATCAACATTTTCCCAGACTTGTCTGAGTAAATATGAATACACCCATTAGCTTAAATTTTGGGTTGTTTTACTTTCTTTGATCAGATCTCAGTCATCCTGGCTGACTAAGTGTTTTAGAAAGATTTCCCACCCTTGTTGATTTCTGGATGAGGAAGTAGAAAAGCCTTGGTTCTAATATAATAATTAGTTATTAATACAAAGGAGAAATAATAATTTCTCACACAAATGAGGCAACTCTCTTTCTCAATGCACAGTAAAAAGTACTCTGCCTCTCTGTCTCAGAACATTTCCTGGGACACAGGGATTAAGTGATTTAGGAAGATCATTTAGCCAATATGTATCACAAGTAAGAGTTGCATCTAGGAATTAGTGATTCCAAGGCTATCTGTCTATCCACACTACCACACTATATCCCACTGCACGGTTTACAAATGGGAAAATCAAGCCAAGAGAACAGTAATTCCCTCTGTGAAGGAATGACAAATTCAACAATCCAACTTGTTCCCTACTAATTAAACATTCCTTCTAGAATAGCAATTGTCACTGTTAGCATTTATTGTTAACTCCAAATTGTCCCATTGTCTAGAGTTGTACATTGTCCTTTTAATTTAACTGTTATTAAATGGGAGGCAGTATAGCATTAATAGTTGGAGAATTGGCCTTAAGAAAGGAAGATACTGTCTCTCCACTAGAATGCTTGTGTAAATCTGAACAAGTTTCTTAATCTTTCCATGTTCTAGGCAACCCGATAAAGTTTTAAGTTGATGAGATAGATGGTGTTTACCTGTATCAGTAGAAAGAATTCCCTATCCTAATTCTATTCATATAGAAATATTATATTAAAACAACTACTCACCACTTTGGTTGAGCCAACAGAAACATCACTTGTTTTAATCTCTATGTCTTGCAAAACTTTTTTTGTTCAAATTACCAAAAAAGGAGACCCTTTTATTTTTCAAGTTGCCCCAGGGTTATAGCCAGCTGCAATTATTCTGATGGTATTTAACTTTTTTGGGGCGGGGGATTCAGATTTGGGGATTTAGTTAGCCCTCAGTGAATCTTTTATTTTACCAGGTATATGTTATGTTACATTACCCTTTTGAGTTGTTTTATCTTCATTAGATCATATTTTATCTTTCTTTACTTCTGTTAATATTGGCAAATGTCCCAGCACCCTAAGAATGCTGCCTCTTTAAGAATTCTCAAAAATGAGGAAGGCTCTCTGAAGTCACTACCTTGCACTGCTCCACAAAGTCCAGACACTCACGCCAATTTTCTTCATTATGAAAGCGAATCCTCATCATGCCTTCCAAAATGCAGTAATCTTTATAAACAAAGGAGATGAAGATTCAAATCAGTTTAACGATCATAGGGCAACTATTTCAGTCATTTAGAAACCTCATTTGCTGCTATTTTTGGTTATTAAGACCGTTGTTCTGGAAAGACTTTCCAACTGAGTGAGCCGACAATTTTAATTAATTCTGTATCATAGAGTTAGAAGAGTTCTCTAATGAACAATATATCCATTCTTTTGTCTTTTAAGTGAATTAGGTTTGCATTGTTTCCAATACAAGTATGTGCTGCATGGGAATGCCTTGACCAAAGCTGTTTCATCCCCAATGTCATGAATTCTTTACAACTCATCCCTGCTTAGTTTTGTGGCACTCCTGCTGCAATGTCATTTAACCAGTGCCTATTTATAAAAGTTTGTTTAATTGAATTGAGTGAAGCAAAGAAAAAGTATGTGGGAGATAAGGTTGAAAATATAGGGAAGGTTCCAGTTGTGAAGGCTAAGGAGTATTTGGTAGGCAGGAGGGGACAACTGAACATTTTGGAGTGTGTGGGGATATAGGAAGAGAGAATAGGAGGAAAGTAGGAACATGATCAGATCTGCTCACATTTTACTCTGATAAAATGTGCAAGACAGCAGAAGGACAGTGAGAATGTCTGTGCTTGAGACCCAGATCTGCCACTTACTAGTTATATGAATTTGGACTATCATTTCATCTCTCTGGAGATCAGCTTCATCTTACATCAAATGAAGGGGATGAACTCAGTGACTTCTAAACACGCTTACAATTCTAACAGTCTAAGACAAAAGTCAGAGAAACTATTTGGGAAACTACTCCAAGGGAAGGTAATGGGATGTGGGGTAGAGTGTTTAGACTAAGCTGGAAGCAGCAGGGTTGGAAAGATGTGCGAAGTATTAAAGAATGATTCAGTCCTTCAGGTTTCGGGGACTTGGGTCACTTAAGAACATCTCTCCACTGACTAAATTTACAAAACTTCCATGCCTAAACTGAAGTTTTCCTTGAGTTTCTGTGTCCCAAAAGATCCATCATCCATGGGACACTTGAGAATGAGCTTCTCTAAAACTGACCAGATTTCAGAAAACAGACAGAAACAGTTCTCCTATAAGTCAGGACTTTCCCTGAAGCCTAAACTTTACAGAGGTTATGTTCTATTGACTACCTTAAAGAACCATGGCACTGGGGCAGCTAGGTAGCTTAGTGGTTAGAACACTAGCCCTGAAGTCAGGAGGACCTGAGTTCAAATTTGGCCTCAGACACTTAACTCTTCCTAGCTGTGTGACCCTGGGCAAGTCACTTAACCTCAATTGCCCCAGGGGAAAAATCATAAGGAGGCCTCAGGGGACTTCTTTAGCAGAGGATCAGAGAAATTATAAAGAGGAAATTGACAAATTGAATTTGTATAAAGTGTGCTCAATAAATAATTCTTGGAAGAATAAAAGGAATGAATTAGCTGGTAATGAATATAACCAGGGGTATGCTAAAGCCAACTTAAATATTCTTTGTGAGCATTTATACCTCCAAGTTGGCAAGTACTACAAACTGGGCTTACTTTATTGTTTTATTGATAGTCTAGATTTAAGAAAGTAATGGAAAAAATGTTTATATGGCAGATCGTTTACCTTTTCTCCCCTGGAAAACTGGTCATTAAATACCTACCAATATAGCTGTAAATAAAATTCAAGTTTTATCCCAGTGGAAACTGGACAAGTTACAGGGTTAGTTTAAGTAGAACATAGACCTTTGCGAATTATGCTTTATTTTGTTTCTCAAATGTTGTTAGGGAAAAATTTAACAATTATTCATTCAAATTATCTCTAAAGCCTGAAGTCATCCATGAAGCATTTCCATAAATCCAAGCTTCAAAAATCACAAGATCCTATTGGTTTTCCTTAATTCAATTCAATTCAATTCAACAAATATTTATCGTGCCTCCTATAGATCAAGCACTAATACAAAAATGTCACTCTCTTCAAGGAGCTTATGTTTTATATGCTTTATACATACCTGTTGGTCTTTTCTATCTTTTCTTATTTTGATTTCCATTCCCACTGTCCCTCCCCACCTTAGTCTATGTCCTCAGAGTCCCATATTAGAACTATTGTTAGCAGTTCTCTACCAGGTCCCCCTCTCTTTTTACTATAAACTGTCCTATATACCAGTGCCAAGTTTATGTTCCTATTACCAAATTTTAACCAGGCCTCTCTCTAGCTCCAAAGCTTTTTGTATCCACAACATAAACACTATTTCCTGGTTTTCAAGACTATGTTTTGGATTCACCCTATCAATCCATTTGTATTTTTTGCTATCCTACAAAAGGAAAACTTCACTACAGCTGGCAGTTAGAAGATCAGTGTTTGAGAACCAGCTCTGCCACTTATTAGCTATACGAATTTGGAAGGTCAGCTTCATCTTATGTCAAATGAAGGGGATGGACTCAGTGATCTCTAAAGTTGCTTACAATTCTAATAGTTTTAAGACAAAAGGCCAAATCTCCTTCCATGAATTTGCCATAACCAATCATTGCCTTTCCTTGGGATGATCCATCAAGCCAAATCAAACACAATCTTTCGGATCCAGTTTGAGCTTCACCTCCTGTGTGACATCTTTGTTGATTATTCTACCCTTCACTGATCTGTGTATTTCTCTGTCTCTAAGTTTTATTGATACTTTTTGTTTTTACATTATAGTTATTTCCAGATTTGAATTGCTCTCTCTCTTCCCCACTCCAAAGCTTTTTCTTATAATAAAAAAAACAAGCAAAACCAATAGGTACATCAATTACATGGAATGTTCTATACCCATAGTCTCCCACCTCTGCAAGGAAAGGAAGGAGATGTAATCTCATATCTTTTTCAATTTGTCTCCCCCAAACATTCGTAGTATTTGTAGCCTATGCTACAGGGAGAAGTAGAATGACATGTTGTTATTATTAGACAGAATGTCAGCTTGAATCAAGGGTAATGGAAGACTTGTAGGTAATGGTGAAAGCCAGTGGGTGACTATCCCTATGGGTGGAGGGAAGTAGTAGGTTCTATGATTTAAGGATACTGAAAAAGAGGATAGGGAATTTGAGAGGTCATCAATGTGAACGTGTAAGAGCAAAAATGGAGGAGGAGAGGAAGATGGGAAGTCAGTTGCTGTACTATTTGAAAAAGGAGGCAGATGATATGAGGGAGGGGAGAGGAGAAGGTGGTCAATATTTTGCAACCGCAGTAATTTGGATTATATGGAAATTGAGAGTCTGGAAGTAGCAGAGGAAACCAAGAAGTTTTCTGATTTCCCTTTTGGGGTCAGTATATTAGAAAGTAGAGCCAGTGCTGGGGAGAATGGCTGGAAATGTAGTGCTGTCAGGGGAGCCAGGACTTGAGGGCCAGTATACAGAGAATTACAATTTTAATAGTCTAAGAAAAAAGGCCAAATCTTTAGGCTTTTTAGAGAAAAGCTTCAAAAGAAGGGCAACTAGGTGGTGCAGTGCATAGAGCACCAGCCCTGAAGTCAGGAGGACCTGAGTTCAAATCTGTCCTCAGACACTTTACACTTTCTAGCTGTGTGACCCTGGGCAAGTCACTTAACCCCAATTGCCTCAGCATAGAAAAGAAAAGGTCCGAAAGAGAGAATAGTTTGTTCATTATGAAACAGGAATTCCAAAGAGCATAAAGAAAAGGATAGGCAGAATTCAAACTGGACATGGGGGAAAAGGGAAGGTCAGGCTAAGGAGGATGAAGATGAAATAAAGGCTAGAGAGCTTGATCTCAAAAGCTGGCTATTGATTATAGAGAACCGAGAGAAACACATGAGACACTTAAACACATAAAGATGTATCTTATGTTTAAACACATAAGAAATAATGGTGATTGGAAGACAGATAGTAAAGCTCCCAGTCTAAAAATAGTGTTGTAGAGGTTACTACAGCTTGTTTGGATCATGATGGCTCCTACTCTGCTGCTGCAGCTGTTCTTTCTCTAGGGTAACTGGTATTTATTAATAATGCCTTAGATTTTTTGTGACTTTATAGTTTACAAAGTGCTTTCATAGGCAAGACACACACACACACACACACACACACACACAGAGCTAGATCTCATTAACATTCATGATAACCTTGTGCAGGGCAAGTAATTTTATCATTTCTGTTGAATGAATGAGGATATTAAGATTCAGAAAGGTTAATGCAGGTAGTCAACAATCTTTTCATTTTATGAAGGAGAAGCCTGAAGATTTTAAATATCTTGCAAAAGATGATACACCTAATAATTCAAAGAGTAGGGACTTTTAGACTCCCAGATTGAAACTTAGAATCCCCTTTAGAGGGGACTATCCCCTCATTTTGCAAGGTCACAAGATACTAAGTGGAATCCCATTTCCAAGTCCAAGACCTTTCCACTAAATCATTGTGTCTCTCTATTCCCATTGAATAGAGTCATCAAGGAAAAAAATCTCAAAGTCTTAGCTCCCCAGTATTGCCACTTACCTAAGTCTTTATTCAAAGACTGAAGAGAATCATACCATTGATCCAAGTTATCTTTTGTATAGGCTGGAGGCAGAATATCACTGAGAAAAAAAGAAATAAGCTTCAAAGGATCATAAACTTTCACAACAACTTTCACTTATCCTTAATGGAATCAAATAGTATCTCAATAAAATGGATTGCACTAAGCCCTTTGGATTAAGTTCAACTAGTCGTAGGTCATGGAGTCTTGGATCCAGTACAAGATACTCAAGTGCTTCTGCATTTCCTTAGTGCCCCAGGAAGTAGCATATAATAAGTCCCAGCAGGGGCAGGGATGGATTTTCCTCATCTCCTCTCCCAATCAGCCAGGTGCTCTGGTACAAACGTCACTAGCTGTATCAGTCTATTATGCCACAAATTTTTATTGTAACTTTTTTTTAAAAAAGGAGACATTATTGAAGTCTAGTAGACAGACTATTGACCAGGGATATAGTGCTAGGCCTGGAATCAGGAAGATCTGAGTTCAAAACCAGCCTCAGAGGCTTAGTAGCTATGTGATCTAGGAAAAATCATTTCAACTCTATTTTAGTTTCCTCAAATGTAAAATGAAATTAATAATAGCACCTATTTTCTGGGCCGTTTCCAAGCTCAAGGGATATATAGCACAGTGCATGGCACATAGTAGGTACTTAGAGTTTTCTTCCTTTCTTTCACCCTTATTTTCCCTATATAGTATGATTTCAAGGAGCCTGCAAGTGGCCCAGGCACCCCTACCCCTAATACAGAATTATTAGTTACAGAATTCAAAAATCTGGAATTACAGAATCTAAATTACAGAAATCTGAAACTGCAGGTTTCATTGAACCTATCCAATCAACTCTGGTAAATAGTTCTGTCTTTTGGACCAAAATGATGATTTCCTTTTTTCCTCCCCCCCCTCTAACATTTTCCCTTTCTTCTTTTTCTTCCTCTTCTTCTTTCTTCTTCTTTTTTCTTTCTTCTTCTTTCTTCTTTCTTCTTCTTTTCTTTTCTCTTCTCCTTCTCCTTCTCCTTCTTCTCCTTCTCCTTCTTCTTCTTCTCCTTCTTCTTCTTTCTTCTTTTTCTTCTTCTCCTTCTTCTTTCTTCTTCTCTTTCTTCTTCTTTCTTCTTCTTCTTCTTCTTTCTTCTTTCATACTGTTCCTCCTCTCCTTTCTTCTTTCTCCTTTTCTTTCTTCTAACTCCTTTTCTTCCTCTTCCTCCTCCTCCACATCATCATTGACTGAAATAGCCAATGTATTTGCCCAGGGCACAGCCTGATTGGTAGATATGGGTGAGTTACACCTACCACTTCTAATCGCCCAGTCTCATTGCACACTACTTCCTTAAGAACTAGCTTCTAAATATAAAGAAAAAAATTTTGAAGCTAGAAACAGCCTCTGGAATTCTTTATATTCATCCTGTCATCCTTTCCTTCTGCTTCCCCACCCCAGAATTATCTGTTTCTCTTCACTAATTATTGATTGATTCAAATGGTTTCACTGCATTTATTAGAGGTAATTTTGCTCACCACTCTCCATACCTAATTGAGTTAAGAATTCTGATTCTCTCCTGGTTAAAGCTTTCCAGATCCTTTATCATGTGATCCATTTCTAGCTTTACAGACAGAGGATGCTGGATCTTCTCACTATCCATGAATTCCCTAAAGGATACAAAAACATTTGGGGAGGAAAAAGAGGGAATCACAGTAAACAAAACAAAGTAATTTTTAAATATAATCCCTCAAAATATTTTTAAACATTCAATGATCACTTTCTCCAAATTCTCAGATTAGCAAAAAAGTGGCTGTAGCCAAAAGGAATTTCTAATTTGAGTTTAAAATAAATATCTAAGGACTTTAATTTCCCCTATGTTTTAACAGACAGATTATCTTCAATAAGATTATTTTTATTTTCAAAATAACTACATATGCAGGTGAAAAAGAATGTAATGTATATGATATCTACCTCCAGATAGGGGATGGAGTCAGAATGAAGTGGAGTTTTTTGACATGGCTAATGTGAGAATGTGTTTTGCTTTATTATACATATCTATAACAAGGGTTTTTTTTGTTTATTTGTTTTCTCAATGAAAGGGATAAAAGGAAGTGAGAGAGAGAGAATTTGGAACTGGAAATAAAGTGAATTTTTTAAAAATAATGTAATGTATATTTCCTGTCTTCTCAATGAATCCCCACCGAAAAAGGGAGTTTTTTATTATGCTTTAAAAATTCTTGTGTATTATATCAGATTATCTGTTGTCTTGGAAAGGTAAAGAAGAAAGAAAAGATTTGGAGTTTGAAATCTTATGGAAATAAGCGTTGAAAACCATCTTTGCATGTAGTTGAAAAAATAAAACACTATTGAGGAAAAAAAAAGAAATCCTGGCATAAGGTATGTATTCCTTTTTGTAGATGATAGCCTCACCTCATAACTAAAAGCACAGAGCTTGAATCAATGTGCAAATATTATCTAAGGCTCTTGAATTTGCAATTAATAAGGTTTCAAACCTGAAATTCTGAATCATTAATTCCTTCTTCATGTTCTTCCATGTTTTCATCAGATCTTGCCATCTGTGGTGGTTACTGACTTCCTGCTTTAGGTTGGCCTCCAGCAGATTAATCAACAGTTTAGCAATGGCTCTTTGATTTCCCAGTAGGGCTTGGTTTATGATCTGTAGAAGTGAGATGGGTAATCTTGGGCACAAAGCTCTCCCTCTCTAAACTCCCAGAATAGGGTGCCAGAGATTATGAATTGGAAGGGACCTTAATACTGCATTGCAGTTGGGTTCTACTCCAACCCTCTCATCTTACAGAGAAGGAAACTAGGGTCCTGTGTTCCAATCCTTTCTTTTTTCTGAGGTGAAGAGAGGACATGTGACTTGCCTAAGGTCACACAAGGAGGAAGGGACAAGTCTGGGATTTGAATCAAGGTCATCCTCAATCTAAATCTTTCCACTGCACCATGTCACCTCTTATAGTTCTCTGGGTCTCTTATTGCTTTGCAACATTTTACATAGACTTGCATATTTATTGTCAAAATTAATATAATTATTTGATTTGAAAAATTTTGTGAAGGGGGGGTGTCTTGTTCTTTGTAGTCTTTGTGGAATTTAGTATGAGATCTTGCACAAAGTAGGGGAGAAGGGAAGGAAGGAGAAAATAGCAAGGAGGAAAAGAAAGATGGGAGGATGGAAGGAAGGAAGAGAGGGAATGTGGGAGGGAGAAAGGAAAGAAAAAGGAAAGAAGGAAGAAAGGAAGAAGTCAAGGAGGAACGCTGGCTTACATTTATAGAGGATTTTAAGATTGCAACATGCTTCACATATATGACTTTATTTCATCCTCACAACAACACTATGAGGTAAGTACTACAATTATTATTCCCATTTTTATTATCCACACTTTATTATTCCCATTTTATAAATGACCAAATTGAACTTCAGTATTTTTACCACAACCACATAATTAGTATCAGAAGTGGGATGTGAGCCCAGGTTTCCCCAGACTCCATATCCAGAGTGCTTTTTACTACATCATGCTGTAGGAAGGAAGGAAGGAAAAAACAATAAATTAAGAAAGCTCTTTTTATTAAAAACAACAACAACCTTTCCCCCCACATAAATTAAATTAACACATTTCTTTTGCCAAAGGTAACAGTAAAAGGAATGATCATGATTAATAGAACTGATATCAAAGAAAAACAAGAGAAGTTTCTATCTGCATATACACACATCTATGTGTCTGTGTGTATGCATGTTTATGTGTATGCATATTATTAAATATATACTTAGTATAAATATATACTCATATCCCTGGATTTATATGTGTGTGTGTTTGTATAAAACCCTGGCTTAAAGACTAAGTTATGTGGGATTTTTTCCTCATTAGTGGAAATGAATGTCTTGAGTACACATGAAGAGAAGGGTAGAGTTGGTGAGAGTGAGAGAAGATAGAGATCCTGGACTTTTCTGGCTTCCAGCTCCGAAAGAGAAGATAAATGAATTCAATCTCTCTTCAAGTTGCTAAAGGGAGAGACAGACTCTGGGAAGAAGTCAACATAAGAGAAATTGGTAGTCTTTCATTCCTCTAATATTCCTATTAGAATATTAGAGAGCCCAAGGTATAAGCCTCTTGGTGAAATATTCATTATAGAACTGACATCTAGGAGGAAAGAGGTTAAGCCTTAGCTATATAGTTTGCAGTACTCCTTTTCTGGTAATAAATAGAAATAAGGTGTTTATCTTGAACCCGAAAATTACATCCCCAAGACTAATAATATTTAAGGGAACAGATAGATATAATTCTGGCCTAGTATTCTCCCTTTCTGAGGAGAGCAGAGTGGTCAGTTTCTGAATAATTTCCCTCCTAGCAGTAATCAAAGTTTCCCTAGAAGTTGTGCAGAGAGAAGATACTGATGATGTTTATTCTTGCCTTTCTGGGAGCCACCTAGGGCTTTTGAAACTTTTTCCACTTGTGAGTCCTTTTCACTTGAGAAATATTTACATGACCTAATTAATGTTTATAGATATTATAGATAGATAGGTATACAAATCAAACATTTGTTGATAATATATCTTAATTTTGCAGTCCTTACATTGTTATGTGATTCCATATGAGACCATGACCCACAATATTAAAAAACTTTGTTCTAGAGACACCCATATGGATATAGACAACCTACATGGGCAAAAACAACAGTACTACACACACACACACACACACACACACACACACACACACACACACTCATCCATACAATTTGCATGTACATATATTTTATGCATATATTTCTATATGTGTATATATAGTTATATATGTGTGTATACTGTAATAACTTTTTACTTCTCTGAAAGATGTAACCAGCTAGAATGCGGCTAAAACTCTTAAAAAGCAGCAAAATTGTCCTTTAAAAAACCAAAGCAGAAAGATAACACAATTATAACAAACTTAGTGGTCATACCTAGTTTACCACAGATTAGAAGCACCAAGTTATAAAAATGTAGGACAATGTGCTGGAAGCAAGCACAATTAACTCAATTTCATTCAACTGAACAAACATATTAAGTACCATCTATGTACAAGGAAGCACTTGAGCAAGTGCTGGGGATACTATAAACATAAAAATGTTACAGTCCTTCTTCTTTAGTCCCTATATTGGCAGCAGCAAGAGGTAAAAGCTGATGCAGTATGGAAGGAGATAGAAAAACTATGAAAATTGGGGCAGCTAGATGGTGCAGTGGATAGAGCACCAGCCCTGAAGTCAGGAAGTCCTGAGTTCAAATCTGGTCTCAGACACTTAACATTCCCTAGCTGTGTGACCCTGGGCAAGTCACTTAACCCCAATTGCCTCAGCAAAAAGCAAAAAAAAATAAAATAAAAAAAAAAACTATGAAAATCAAACACAACAACAACAACCAAAAAATCATAGCCCTTTATGGGCCATTAAGGGCCATTAAGCATAGGGATACCTGAACAGCTAACTCTATAAGTCTCAGGTCCCTGCAGTATAGAAGTAGTGTTTGTAATGATGTCTCTGTGAAAGGATGAAATTGTCTTGAGCAAACTCTTAAGAGAATATGAGAGGCAGTTGAAGTGTCTAGAGAGCCAGCCTCAGAGTCAACAAGAGGCTGAGTGAATCACTTAGCCATTCAGAACACCCAAGAAACTCTGTAACTCTAAGTTGAATTGATCTCCACTGGTAGAAGGAATTTCCTCACCAGAACCTCACTATACTAATGGAAACATAGGCCTAACCAGTAACAACAACAACAAAAATACTCAAGACGACAGGAGTGTATAATTCATTGCTGGAGTTGTAAATTGATCTAGTCATTCTGGAGAACTATTCGGAACTATGCCCAAAGAGCTATCAATCTGGGCATACCTTTTGTTCCAGCAGTCTCACAACTGGGTCTGTATCCCAAAGAGATCAAAAAATAAGGGAAAGGAGCCATGTGTACAAAAATGTTATAACAGTTTTTTTTGTAGTGGCACAGAATTGGAAATTGAGTGGATGTCCATCAGTTGGAGAATGATTGATTAATTTATAGTATATGAATAAAATGGAATATCATTGTTCCCTAAGAAATCATGAGCAGGCGGATTTCAGAAAAGTCCGATAAAGACTTACATGAACTGATCCTGAATGAAGTGAGCAGAACTAGGAGAACATTGTACATAGTAACAGCAAGATTGTGTGATAATCAGCTGATACTTCTCAGAAATACAGTGATCCAAGACAATTCCAATAGACTTGGGATGGAAAATACTATCAACATCCAAAGAGAGAACTATGGAAACTGAATGTATATAAAAGCATACCATTTTCACTTTTTTTATTTGGTTTTTTCCTTTCTAATGGTTTTCTTCTTTTGTTCCGACTTTTCTTTCACAACATGACTAATATGGAAATATGTTTTAAATTATTGTACATTTATGACATCAGATTTCTTGCTGCTTGGGAAGGAGAGAGGTAAGGAAGAAAAGAAGAAAAAAATATGGAACTCAAAATTTTACAAAAATGAATGTTAAAATAAGATTATGTGATGATCAACTCTGATGGATTTGGCTCTTTTCAACAATGAGGTGATTCAGGCCAATTCCAATAGACTTGTAGGGAGAGAGCCATCTACAGCCAGAGAAGGGACCATGGAAGTTCTGGAGCCAAGATAGTGGAGTAGTCAGGAAGCTGCTCGAGTTCTTCCAGTTTCCCTCAAAACCCCCATGAAATCAAGCTTCTGAACAGAGTCTGATGGAATGAAACCAATCACCAGCTCAAGATGCCCTGAAAAAAACTTCAGTAAAGGTCAGTCACACTGGAGTGAAAAGGGTGTTTAGCCCAGGTCAGATACACTCTAGGAAAGTTGGTAGAGGATCTTAATCACAGTAAATCAGCAACTAAGAACCTCAGTCCTGGTTCAGGAAAGGAGTAAATCAGTGGAGCAGCTTCCAGTCCCAGCTCAGAAGGCAAACTTTGGGAAACTGACTGTTTCCTGAACAGAGCAGGAAAAGCTATCCCCTACAAACACAAGGGGCCCCTGTGCTCAAAGCCAGGGCTCAGAGCTGCATAGAAAGCTTGGGACAGTGCCATCTTTACCCCAGGAGCAGAGCTCCACTTTAAAAGTTTAAAAAAAAAGAGGAAATATCAATAGAAAAGGCAAGAAAATAATTGAGAAACAGAAAAGAATCTTGACTATAGAAAGCTATTATATTGATATGACAGACCAAAACACAAACTCAAACAAGGACAGAATGTCCACAGAAGAAATCTCAAAGAATGAAATAAATTAGTCTCAAGTCCAAAGAGCCTTCTTGGAAATGCTCATAAAAGACTTCAAAAGGTAAATAAGAGAGGTAGAAGAAAAAATGAGAAAAAAAAGATGAGAAGTATGCAAGAGAGTCAACAAGTTGGAAAAGGAAGGAAAAAATTGTCTGAAGAAAAGAACTACTTAAACAGTAGAATAAACCAAATGGAAAAAGAGATACAAAAGATAACTCAAGGAAAAACTACTGCAAGATGCCAGACGAAAACAATTCAAAAATCAAGGAGCAACAGTCAAGATTATTCAGGATCTGGCTGCTTCTACAATAAATGGAGAGTCTGGAATACCATACCTGAGGTTACAACCAAGAATTAACTACCCATTGAGATTCAGCATCATTTTTGAGGGGAGGCGATGGAGCTTCAATGAAGTAAGAAACTTTCAATCATTTCTATTGAAAAAAACAGAACTAAACAGAAAATTTAATCTACAAACACAGGATTCAAGAGAACCAGAGAAAGGTAAATAGGGGTAAATATATATATATATACACATATATATATATGTTTAAAGATTAAACTTTTTACATCCCCAGATGGGAAAACAATATCTGTAACTCTTGAAACTGTATCTGTCCCTGGAGCAAAGGGGGGAATCTCATAGACTGAGGGTGTGGTTGTGAATGGACTCTAATATGATGACATCAAAGAAAAAGACATTAATGGTGGAAAAAGATCTATGCTGGAAAAAGAAGAAAGGGGAAGTATAATGGGACAATTAGTTAACACAAAGAGGCTCAAAATAGGAAGGGGGATGAACAACGTCTGAAGTTTGATCTCATCAGTTTTGGCTCTCAAAGGGAATAACAATCATTAGTTTGGTATAGAAATTTATCTAATCCTATAAAGAAGTGAGAGGAGAAAGAAGAAAAGAAAAGGGAGGAAAGGATAGAAGCAAGGGCAGAAACAGTAGGGGGAAAGCTAAGAGAAGGGGGGGAAAGGTTGACAGAAGATAAGGTAGTAAGTGGAGTGGGTTAAAAAAAAACACTACTAAGAGAAGGAGGAGGGGGAACAGGAGATAAGGTAATGGGTGGGATGGGTACAAAAAGCACAGGACAAAGGGCAATGTGGAAAGAGAGAACAAAAATCTATTCCAGGGAGAAAATAGAATGGAAGTAAATACAGATAATGGTAATTGTTAATGTGAATGGGATGAACTCTCCCATGAAATGGAAGCAAATAGCATAGTGGATTAAAAAACAGAATCCTACAATATGTTGTTTACAAAAGGACTATGGGGAGCAGCTAGGTGGCGCAGTGAATAGAGCACCAGCCCTGAAGTCAGGAGGACCTGAGTTCAAATCTGGTCTCAGACAGCTGTGTGACCCTGGGCAAGTCATTTAACCCCAATTGCCTCAGCAAAAAACAAAAACAAAAAAAGGACTATGGGGACTGAATGTGCATCAGAATATAATATTTTCACATTTTTTGTTGTTTGCTTGTTTTTTCTCTCATTTTTTTCTCTTTTTATCTGAGTTTTCTTTTTTCAGCAAGATCAATATGGAAATATATTTAGAAGAATTGCACATGTTTAACTTATATTGGATTACTTGCTGTTTAGAGGAGGAAGAAAAATTTAAAACACAAGATTTTTCAAAGGTGAATGTTGAAAACTATCTTTGCATCTAATTAGAAAAATAAAATACTATTAGAAATTTTTTTAAAGTGAAAAATAAGACAAGAGTGTATTACATGTGTGTGTGTATAAAATTTAGAAAAATTTCCATCCAAAATAGTTAAAATTATGTGTTAGCCTCTAGAGTAGGGGTGGGTCAGGTAGTTATGCTGCAAATAGAGCACTAGGACTGTAGTCAGAAAGAACTAAGTTCAAATCTAGCCTCAGATTTTTACTAGCTGTGTGACCCTGGGAAAGTCACTTAATTCATTTGCCTCAGTTTTTTTCATCTGTTAAATGGGTATAATAATAATATCTCCCAGGGTGTTATGAGGATTTAATGAGATATTATAAAGTGCTTAGCACAGTGCCTAGCATAAAGGAAGCACTATATAAATTATTATTTTCAGTCCTCTGGAAAATTCATTAATATGGAATAACTTTTTTCTCTAGCAGTACCAGAGATATACAATGAGGATGTCCTGGACCATGCAAGTTATTATATCTTATGAAGATTGACTTACCATAGCTTCTTTATGAATCAGCCTGTCTACATCAGGAGGGAGGAGATAGGCAATATCTTTTAAAATTTCTGTGTATTTCTTCAGTACTTCCACTAACTGGAGGTTAAAAAGCAACATCATGAATGCACTCTCAATTTCTTTATCATGGAATATTAATTTAAAAATTACATTTATCATTTTTACACACCTTTAACATTTTGCAAAGCAATATATATCCATGTTATCTCCTTTTTAAAACCCTCAACATTTTGCTAGCAAAGTACTAAGGATATAATTATTCCAATTTTATAAATGAAGACTGAGAGACATTAAGTGACTTATCCAGTCATAGATTTAAGCAGCTAAGTCAGTATTTGAACTCAGGTCTTCTTATGTTTAAAGTCTAGCCCCTTATTATCTATGATGCTATGTTGCTTCTGAATAAAACCACCATAGCACTAAGACATGACATGACATAGAAAGAAACCATGTAAACTTTAGCTCACTTTCTTAGCTCTGCAGGCTTCAAGTTTTTTCAGGGCTGTTTCAAAGTCTTTGATCCATTTTCTTTTGTTTGCAAATTTCTTGTTCAACTTATCCCATAGTTCCCACAAATGCTGCAAAGTTAAGTTTATGGCAGGTCAACAGAAACATTCCAAGTAAAAAGACATAAACAGAACGTGTGTAATAGGACCCTAGCAGAAGCAGCAAGGTCTGAAGGCCAAAGGGAAAGGCAAGGTACATGGCAGGCTGAGGCCTGTTATCTGTGCTCTTACCTCAATTTTGATAACATCCAGCTCTGTATCACTTTCCATTTCTTTAAAGAGATGGTCAATATATTTATCATTCTCTGACAGTTTTGCCAAAAGCTCCTCTCCAGGCTCCATAGTAAGAGATTCCATTTCCTTAAGTAAGTAATGAGTGCTGTTAGCTATCAAATTCCATGCATAATTTGACCTCCATTTTTTAGCTGATCCATCCATACAGGATTATAGCATCACAGATTAGATCCTAGAAACCATTGGGTACCAAACTCCCCTCCCTTCGAAGATTAAGGGAACTGGACCACAGAGAGGTTTTAAGTGGCTTGCCCAGAGTCACAAAATTACTAAGTGTCTGATGGTAAAATAAATAACAATCCATGATACATCATGCTAAGTGTTCAATAAGTATATGCAATATGTACTCTAGAAATTCAGAGGTGGATTTTGGGGACTAGGGAAGAGGTTAGAAATTGAATTGGGCCTTGATGGAAGGATAGGGTTTAAATCAGTAAAAGGCAAGACTTCTATAGCTAAGAAAGGGAGCTTTGCATTCCTCAAAGGAAAAGTGAGTAAAGCTATAGGTAGATGGAGGAATATCTTAAATGGCAGGCTGAGGAGGTTGGACTTCAATCTACTGATAATGGGGAGCCACTGAAGGTTGGAATAAATTGTACATAGCAATGTTTAAATTGATTAATCTGATAGCAGCAGGTAGGATAAGTTGGGGGTGGGGAGATAGGAGGCGAAACATAAAATCTCACCATTCCAATCTGTGATATTTCTTTCTGTAGATTTTTCAAATGGGCCTCATGGACATGTCTTCTTCGTTTATCCAACCTCTGAATGATGTCACTATTAATCTTCTCAGGAACTATATAAAAGAAAGCAGAGAATAGGATATAATAGAAAGATGTGTCAATGGCAGAATAGAACTAAGGTTCAACAAAGATGCTTAATGCCTCAAAGAGGCATTAAGAGAGATTGCTTTATTTTGCATATGAACTTTGGATGGAAATGATCAGTACTCATCTTCATTAAAACTATTTAGCAAATTAAAATACTCACTATATATGGAACTACATCCAGTGGAAGTGTTCATTATGTTTTCTGATGATGTAATTTCCCAGAATTCCACAGAGAAAGATAATTTCACAGCCAGAAGCAAAGATGAAGATCTTAAATATTTATAGACATTTGGGGAAATAAAATCTAATCTAATTTGTGTTACTGATGGAACTATTTTTTATCATTATCAAAGAACTTACAATTTTATCATTTATTAAAGAACATACAATTAATATAGAAACTAGTAAATTCTTTTTAATACTTATAGAAAGCAAAAGATCACACTTCAAACCTTTTATTTTGATTGACATGATATCCATTCAACCCTCAGTAATTTGTGTAGGATTTCAATATTTCTTTCATTCTCATAGAGTATTTTTCTTTGGGGAGGAAAGTGAAAAATTCACTCAATATAATACAAGTTATTTCCCTTTGGTAATAATACGTGCTTACTTGGAAATAATAAATATAGCCATCAATTGTAAAAAAATAATAATAATGATAAACATTATTCTAGAGTTTGACAGAGCTGATAGAGAGAGAATAGATATTTTAATCTTAGTTCCTTGAATAGACTCTATGGTTTCTCAATATGATATATTTTCCTCTACACCTTAGGAGATTCATGGTTTTTGTGAAATATTATAATTGAAAAACTCATAACTGAATAGACAACATGGTGATGTGCCTTGTCAAATTTAACTATGCTAATTCTCATGTGATTTGTTATTAAGCCTATAATGAAAGCATTTCAGTCTTGATGGCATTTGCCAGAACATCATGAGACTATGTATTTGGACCTGGAAAGAGCTTGAGAAGCATCTCATCCATCACCCTGGTTTTGATGAGGAGAAAATTAAAACCTGGGGTAGTTAAGGAATTGCCCAAGGTCACTCAAGTGGTATCAGAATTGGAAGCCACGCCTAGATCTTCCTACTCCAAATCTAATGTTTTCACTGCACTACACAATCTCTCCCTGGACTTTTCTGAGGCTATCATTTATACTGAAGATTCTTCAGTTTGGGGTGGTGAGGTACTCAGAGTTCCCCAACCAACTTGATGAGCTTTTAGGGCAATGGGTGTCTTTGTGATCAGGAAAGTGTCTTTTTATAGAGTATAAAAAAATGCCCATTGGCACCTTAAGGATAAAATACAATCCTTGATTAAATTGTCCCAAGATGAAGCTTCTTTTTTGTGTCTTCAAGGGAAAGGGTTTCTATAAATGCTGCTAATGCCCGAGACATCTGGTTGATAGGAATCTCAGAAGGATTGTCAGAAGACAATTGATATGGGTTTTTAGTCAAGCTCTTGTCAGAACATCTCTCTGTGCTGGTCTATAAAAAGATAGCCAGCAAACTATTATCATCCTTTTTAAAAATTTTTATTTATTTAAAATATAAATACAAAATAGAAAAAAAAACATTGCCATGTGCTCAACAGAACATAAAAATGGATTCAAAATATGAGACAATTTCCATTTCAAGAAATCCTATATAATAAATACTACACAATGTGTTCAGAGCTGTTCATCTTTGCTTCCTTGTGTTTTTTGGTCTCTGCTATGCACTTTTTACTTTATTCTTTTCCCCCTTTCCTCTCCTTCCACAACACCCAAGAAGGCTACAATTCACACACACACACACACCAGAGCAGTTACATTTTTGCACATTTGGATCCTTTTGCCACTTTTATGATCTCTTTGAGATAGAGACCCAGTAATTTCTTGTATTATTGTACCAAGATTCTTTTTTTGATAATAGCTTTCAGATACTTCAATTATTCTTATGTTTTCTTTTCTTTATCTATTTTTCAGAGCAACTGATTTTCTTATGTCTCACATTCTCTTCTATTTTTTCATTATTATTTTATTGCTTCTTGGTCTCTTATAACTTTGCTGGCTTCCCTTTGCCCAATTCTAGTTTTCAAGAAGTCATTTTTCTTCTTTAAGATTCTGGATCTCCTTTTCTAATTAGTTGACTTTTTTTTTTCATAGTCTTCTTGTTTTTCTTTTCTTTTCTTTCTTTCTTTTTTTTTTGCCTTTTGCTGAGGCAATTGAGGTTAAGTGACTTGCCCAGGGTCATACAACTAGGGAATGTTAAGTGTCTGAGACCAGATTTGAACTCAGGTCCTCCTGACTTCAGGGTTGGTGCTCTATCCACTGCACCACCTAGCTGCCCAAGTCTTCTGGTTTTTCTTCAATTTTTTTTTTAAGTTTTTCCTCAGTCTTTCTCATTTGATTTTTAAAGGTTGTTTTGTTTTGTTTTGTTTTTTGCATCATTCTATTAATTCTTTGGGGGCTTTTTATTTTTTAACTTCAGTATCCTCATCTGAAGATGAATACCAGTCTACCTTATTTCCATAGTAATTTCTGTGGTTCTTTCTCCTTTGCTTTTTTTTTTTAAATTGTAGCAGACTGTTGGGTGCAATTACCTCTAGTCCTGGAGGTATGGGGGATGGTGTCTGTGGTCTCAGGTAGTCTTTTAGTTTTCCTCTCTGGCTTGGAACCAAAATCAAGAATTTCACTCTCCTGTAAGTACCTACAGCCGGCAGCATCCTGGCCCAACTGCTTCTGCACTCCCCAGGCATGTGCTGGTTCCTTCCAGTCTTATTATGACTCAGCAGCACAGCTAGACTTGGCATTCTTTATCAGCAAAGGTTCCCTGACTTTTCCCCAACTCAGACAACCAAATCCCTACACTATCTGGGAAGTGAAAATTCCTGTGACTGGGGCTGAGGTTACTCCCAACCAAACTAACCCCAGGGCTGGCCTCAATGTTAGTAGAAGTAGCCTGGAGGAATTTAACTTCACCAGGGCAGAACCTGATATCTTTCTGTGGATTTTCTCTGGTTGTCCCAGGAAGACCACAATTCTGTCCTAACTCTTATTTATTTTTAACACTCTATGCTAGCAAGGCAAAATTTTGTCTTTGTTGGAGGAGGGGAAGAATCTGTAGTGTTTGGAATTTTCTGACCTATTTTGCCATCTTCCCAGAATCCTCTCCTCTCATTCTTTTACTATTTTTTCCCAATGGTTCCTTTGTGCTTTTCCTCTGGGATAGAGATGGAAAAGAGAAATGTCTAATTTGATAAATTCCTTCCATGAAAGAGCTTAAATCTGAATCAACTTAAATCTCAAATTGCAAAGATTACCCTAAATGAACTACAGAGGGAAAACTGAAAAGTCTTTTACAGGATAAAACAGCTATTCCCTTCCCCCTCCCAATTCTAATTCTTTGCTACACAAAAAGAGCTACTATAAATACATGTATATATATATGTATATATATATATTTTTTTACATTTAAGACCTTTTCCTTTTCCTTTGATTTCTTTGAGAGTACAGATCTAGTAATAGTGTTGCAGGGTCAAAAAATATCTACAGTTTTATAGTCCTTTGGGCTTAATTCCAAATTGTATTCCACAATGGTTGGAGTTCACTATTCTACCCATAATCCATTAGTATACTTATTTTTCTCTCATTCTCTCCAATATTTGTCATTTCTGTAAGTGTGAAGTAGATTCTGCTCCAATCCTTTATTTTAACTCTGTGTATGTCTGTTTCAATTATGTCTTTTGTAGTTGTCAAACTGTGCATACCATTTGACCCAGCAGTGTTTCTGCTGGGCCTATATCCCAAAGAGATTTTAAAGGAGGGAAAGGGACCCACATGGGCAAAAATGTTTGTGGCAGCCCTTTTTGTAGTGGCAAGAAACTGGAAATTGAAAAGATGCCCATCAATTGGAGAATGGCTGAATAAATTATGGTATATGAATGTTATGGAATATTATTGTTCTGTAAGAAATGACCAACAGGAGGATTTCAGAGAGGCCTGGAGAGACTTGCATGAACTGATGCTGAGTGAAATCAGCAGAACCAGGAGAACATTATACACAGCAACAAGACTATACGATGATCAATTTTGATGGACATGGTTCTCTTCAACAATGATGTGATCCAAACCAGTTGTTCAGCGATGAAGATAGTCATATACATCCAGAGAGAGGCCTGTGGGAACTGAGTGTGAACCACAACACAGCATTTTAATGCTTTCTGTGAATATTTCCATGCATTTTGTTTTCCTTCTTAGGTTGTTTTTTCTTCTTCTCTTTCTAGATCTGATGTTTCTTGTGCAGTAAGATAACTGTATAGATATGTATACATGTATTGTATTTGTCATATAATTTAACCTATTTAGCATGTATTAGATTACCTGTCATCTAGGGGTGGGGGTGGGGGGAAGGAAGGGAAAAGCTTGGGAAAAAAAAAGTTTTTGCAAAGGTCAATATAGAAAAATCACTCACATGTTTTGTAAATAAAAAGCTTTATTTAAAAAAATTATGTCTTCTGTACATAACATACTATTGGATTCTAGTTTCCAATCAATTCTGCTATATTTCTATATAAAGATTGTAATTTATGGATAAGCTCATCCCATTCACATTCACAGTTATGATTACTGTCTCTTTCCATCCATTCTATTTTCTTCTGTTCCTTTTGTCTCTTTTTACTCTGTTCTTCCTCAAAATTCTATTTTGCTTCTAGACACTGTTTCCCTTAACTAGTTCTCCCTTTTGTCATTCCTTCATTCTCTTATTCCCTTACCCTCTTATTTTTTTATTATGTAAGTTACATTTTTATATACATATACATACACACAAATATATGTATATACACTATTCCCTCTTTGAATGTATTTTGAAAAAATTGAGGCTCAAGTGTTGTCTACAAATTTGCCCCATTTTCCACTCTTCTGTAAATTTTCTTAAGTGTCTTATGTTAGAAATTTTTTTTTCATTCTATCTCTCTCTTCCCTCTTCTCCCACTGCATTTCTCTTTCTCCTTTCTTTTTTTCATAATTGGAATCTATGCCCTCTGTGTAAATTCCTTTTAACTACCCTAATAAAAGTAAGTTCTAGGTGTTACATATATCATTTCCACTTATGGGAATATAAAGTTTAATTTTATTGAGACCCCCATGATTATTCTTTCAAGTTTATCTTTATGCTTCTCTTGAGTCTTGTATTTAAATATCAAATTTTCTATTCTGCTCTGGTCTTGTCCTAGGAATATTTGGAAGTACTCCATTTCAATCAATTTCCATTTTTCTCCTTGAAGGATTACACTAAATTTTGCTGGTTAAATTGTTCTTGGTTATAATCCTAACTCCTTTGTCTCCCAAAATATCATATTCTAAGTCCTCTACTCCTTTAATGTGGAGGCCACTAAATTTTGTGTAATCCTGACTGTGGCTCTACAATATCTAAATTATTTCTTTCTGTTATCCTGAAGTATTTTCTTCTTGACCTGGGAGCTCTAGAATTTGACTATAATATTACTGGGTGTTTTCATTTAGGATCTCTTTCAAAAGGTGATTGGTGGTGGGGCAGCTAGGTGGGGTAGTGGATAAAGCACCAGCGCTGAAGTCAGGAGGGCCTGAGTTCAAATATGGTCTCAAACACTTAACATTCCCTAGCTGTGTGACCCTGGGCAAGTCACTTAACCTCAATTGCCTCAGCAAAAAGCAAAAAAAAAAAAGTGCATTCTTTCCATTTCTATTTTACCCTCGGTATCTAAAATATTAGGATAATTTTCCTGGGTAATTTCTTAAATTTGATGTCTTAAGCTCTTTTTTTGATCATAGCTTATAGGCAATCAGATCGTTCCTAGATTATTTTCCATGTCAGTTGTTTTTCCTGAGGTACAGTTTCTTCTACTTTTTAAATATTTTTCCATGTTTTATTGTTTCTTAATTTTGTTTGATATTGTTTCATGGAGCCATTAGTTTTCACTTGCCCAATTCTAATTTTTAAGGAATTCTTTTCTTCAGAGAGCTTTTGTACCTCTTTTTTCCATTTAGCCAATGTCCTTTAAGACGTTCTTTTCTTCAGTGAATTTTTGTGCCTCTTTTAACCATTAGGTCAATTCTGTTTTTTAAGATATTTTCTTTAGTATTTTTTTTACCAAGCTGTTAATTCTCTTTTCATAAATTTCCTTTATTATTCTCATTTCTTTTACCAATTTTTCCTCTACTACTCCTATAACTTCCTTTAATTCTTCTAGGAATTCTTGTTAGTCTTGGGTCCAATTATAATTTTTGTATGATGTTCTGTTTGTAGCTGTTTTCACATTACTGTCTTCTTCTGAATTTATGTCTTGGTCTTCCCTGCCAATGTAGTACATTTTTTTTGCTCAAATTCTTTGTTGTTGTTGTTTGCTCATTTTTCCAATCCATTTCTTAATTTTGGACTTTATATTAAAGCTACATTCTGCTCACTTAGGAATAGAGAAGCACCTTCCAAGTTTCAGGGTTTTTGATTCTGCTATTTCTGGGAATTTGCCAGTTTTTGGTACTCCAAAGGTGGCACAATCCTGGGAGAGGTGTGATCACTGCTCTCCTGCTCTTCATTCTGGTCTTTACCCAAAAGAGCTCCAGTCCTTTGCAGCAACAAGTGCTAGTACTCCTCTTTGCCTTGGAAGTGTGATTCAAATCCCTGATGCCTTGTAATTGACCCTCGGTGCTTCACTATCCTAGAATTGTGGCCCAGAATTCTGTATGAGCAATAGAGTTGTCAGTCAGTGCCAGCAATATCCAATGCCAGAAAAAGGTTCCCTGTAATCTCTTTCTGATGAGCTGTTCAACACCCTTGCAATCTCTGGGCTGAGAGCTCCCAAAGATTTTTGTTGCTGCTATTGCTACAAATGTTATTGCTTCCACCTTGTGTGAGAGCTCCAAATAGACTTCCACCCCACTATCAGAAACTTTTCCTCATTTCTTAAGTCACCTTCACCTTTTATTGGTTTTGCTGCTCCCAAATGTGATTTGAAGCATCATTTTTAAATTATTTGAAGGGGAATGTAGAGAAAGTTCAGTTGGGCTACCTCTAATCTGTCATTTTGGCTCTACTCATATTTTTAATAGAAAAATTTGCTCAATCTGGCATATTTAAAACAGTAAGAATTGATGGGATTTCTAAAACTAAAAAAACTGTAAAATCAAGACTTTTATCAAAAAAACTGTGCTATAAGAAATGGTGAATATTATGACTATAGAGAAGCATGGAAAGGATTTCATGAATTGATGAAATAAGTAGAGGCAAGGAAACAATGTACACAATGACCTTAACATTGTAAATGGAAAGAACCATTACCATAACACAATCAAGAGTTAATGTTGCAAAATTACTTAGTACAGCCATGGTATTAAAGAGGATATAGAAAGAGACATGTCCTCTAAATCCTTTGCAGTGGTGAAAGTTCTACATGTGAAACCTTGAATATACTACTTATTAATCAGTTTTTTTAATTGTTTTTCTTCTCTTTCCTTTAAAAATATTCTTTGTTCTGTAAGATGGTTCTCTGGAAAGGTATAGGAGAAAACATGTAAATAAGTTTGACCAGTTCCAATTAGTCAGTGAAGAAGGCCATATACACCCAGAGAGAGGAATATGAAATGGGGACCACAATATAATATTTTCATGCTCTCTACTGATGTTTGCTTGCATTGTGTTTTCTTTCTCAGATTTTTTTTTCTTGTGGACACGATTTTTCTTACACAGCAAGATATGGAAATATGCATACATATATTCAATTAGTCAAGTATTTTGATATAATTAACATGTAGTGGACTTCCTACCATGTAGGGGAGGGGTGGGAACTGGCGGGGGGGAAATTTGTAACGGAAAGCTTTGTAAGAGTCAATGTTGAAGAATTACCCATACATATGTTTTGCAAATAAAAAGCTTTAATTTAAAAAAAAAGTAATTTTGAGAGATATAATATCAAAAAGATATCAATAAAAAATATTTTTTAAAAATCAGTTATCTTGGAACCATTAGAAGTCATTTGAAAATAAATACTTCAGTCTTATTCTCAGTTCATAATCCAGAAAGTAATGCTTTTAAAATGATCTTAATTCTTCTGAGATTCAAAAATAAATTATGTTCATCAAGTATCACTGCATATTCATTACCTTAATGCAATTAATAGTTTGTGTTTAAAGCTGAACATAGTAAGCTATCATGGCCAACTTCTGATCAGATGATATATGATGTATATTTTAACCTATTTAACATATATAGGACTACCTGCCATCTGGGAAAAGGAGTGCGGGGAAGGAGGGAAAAATTTGGAACAAAGTTTTGCAAGCATCAATATTAAAAAATTACCCATGCATGTGTTTTGCAAATAAAAAGTTTTAATAAAATTTTTAAAAAAGAAAAGAAAAGAAAGCATGACAGTAATTAGATTGCTTTTTAAAGCATTTTCTGTTGTGCTTGTCAGTTGGAGATTGACTGAATAAATTATGGTATATGAATGCTATAAGATATTGTTGTCCTATAAGAAACGATCAGCAGGATAATTTTAGAGAGGCTGGGAGAAACTTACATGAACTGATGCTAAATGAAATGAGCAGAACCAGGAGATCATTGTACATGGTAACAACAATATTATATGACAATCAATTCTGATGGACGTGGCTCTTTCCAACAATGAAATGATTGAGGCCAATTTCAATGATCTCATGATGAAGAGAGCCATCTACACCCAGAGAGAGGACTTCGAGAACTGAGTGTGGATCATAACACAACATTCTCACTCTTTTTGTTGTTCTTCATTTGCATTTTGTTTTCTTATTCATTTTCTTTCCTTTTTGATCTGATCTTTCTTGTACAGCAAGATAATTGTACAAATATGTTTATATAAGTTGAATTTAACATATATCTTAACATGTATCATATATATTGGATTACTTGGCATCTAGGGGAAGGGATGGGGGAAAGAATGGAAAATTTGAAATGCAAGGCTATGCAAGGATCAGTTTTGAAAAATTATCTGTGCATGTTTTGAAAACAAAAAGATTTAATTAAAAAAACACATAATATATGATTCAATTTATATATTGTTTTCCCTACTTCAGTGTAAGCTCCTTGAGGGCAGAGACAGCTATCTTGTTTGTTTCTGTCTCCATTTTAAGAGTTTGGCATGGGAGCCAAGATGGCAGAGATCAGACAGGAGTAACCTCCTCTAACCTTCCCTCAAACCAACAACATATGAAGCCTCTAGACTGATTTTGAAGTAAAAAAATCCACAATATCTGGAGGACAACACATTTCTAGAAGAAGATACTCTGGAAGAACTTCAAAACAGGTCTGTTTTAATTGGGCAGGGGAGTGGTCTGCTGAACCCAGACTGCAGCACAGGGTGACTGGAGCAGGGAGCTGGAGCAGGGAGCTGGAACAGGAGTCAGAGCAGGAGTTGGAGCTTTGTGCTTTTCACACACCTGGGAGTCTTCTGTGGGCCTCTTGGGCCAATCCGTCCTGATTGTAAGCAGATTGTAAGGTTTGGAAAATCTGCCTTTTGTCGGGCGTAGATTGTGAACCACTGAACCCCTGACCTAGCTGCCATTATACAGCACCCTAAAGCAATCAATCAATCAGCAGAACTGATCAGCACCTGAAATAATTCAATCAGCAGAATTGCCCAGCACCTGAAATAACTCAATCAGCAAAACTGCCCCAGGGCAGATTAAAGCAGCTGTCCCTCCTTTGCCTTGAACAAACCTCACACCTTTAATAAAAATGAATAAAAAACCAAAAAGAGCTCTCACCATAGACAGCTTTTATGGAGAGAGGGAAGAACAGACCTCAAATCCTGAAGTCCCAAAAGGTAAAGCAACTCCAGAAAAAGCCCCAAAGAGAGACATAAACTGGATTCCATGCCACAAGGCTTTCTTTGAAGATTGCATAAAGAATCTTAAAAGAGAGTTAGAAGAAACATGGGGAAACGAAATGAGATCACTGCAAAATAAAATGGAAAAAATGGAAAAAGAATGCAATGAACAAAAAAAAGTAATTGGTCAATTGAAAAAGGAACTAAAAACAGTAACTGAAGAAAATAAGACATTAAAAATTAGAATCGAACAAATGGAAGTGAATGACTCATCAAGACTTCAAGAATCAGTCAAACAAAAACAAAAAAATGAAAAGAGAAAAAAACATGAAATATCTCCTAGGAAAAACAACTGACCTGGAAAATAGATCTAAGAGAGATAATCTAAGGATTATAGGGCTTCCTGAAAGCCATGATAAAAGAGGAACCTGGACACTATCTTCCAGAAAATCATAAAAGAAAACTGCCCTGATATTTTAGAATCAGAAGGCAAAATACTTATTGAAACAATCCACCGATCACCTCCTGAAAGAAACCCCAAAATTAAATCCCCTAGGAATATAGTGGCTAAATTTCAGAACTATCATACCAAGGAAAAGATTTTTCGAGAAGCCAGAAGGAAACAATTTAAATACTGAGGGGCCACAATTAGGATCACACAGGACCTAGCAGCTTCCACTTTAAAGGATCGAAGGGCCTGGAATCAGATATTCTGAAGGGCAAAGAAACTTGGATTACAGCCAAGAATAAGTTGTCCAGCTAGAATGAGCATTATCTTCCAGGGAAGAAGATGGTCATTCAATGGTATAGGAGAATTTCACCTATTTCTAATGAAAAGACCAGAACTGAACAAAAAAAAATGATCTACAAACACAGAACACAAGAGAAACATAAAAAGGTAACAAGAAAAAAAAAACTCTTGAGAACTATATTTATGGTATGGATACTTATAGAATGAGGGTTGATTTATGATTTTATTATTATATTATGATTATTATGATATGATTATTGTGATTTTATTATTATTATGATATGATAATCTGAAAAAGAAATTAGAGGTAGAAAAGGGATAACACTAGAAGAAGAGGAAAAGAAGGGAAACTACATCACATGTAGAGGCAAAGAAAACCTATAATGATTGAGGGGGAAAAGGGGAGGGGAATGAGAATTGTGTTTATCTTCATCTCATCAGATTTGGCTCTGAGGGAATAATAGACGTATTGGGTATCAAAAAGAAACTTGTCCTGACTTTATAAGGAAACAGGAGGGTAAGGGGGAAAAGAAAGGGAATTGACTAATAGAAGGGAAAACAGAAGAATTAAGGGAAAGGTGTAAAAAAGGGGGTGGGGCTCTAAAGGGGAAGGATTGCTTGACAGAAGTGGTTATCAAAAGTAAAATACTAGGGAGGAGGGAAAGGGGATAGGAAAGAGAAAAGCATAAGCTAGGGTAAATAAGATGGCATGAAAAACAGAATTAGTTATTTTAACTGTGAATGTGAATGGAATGAACTCTCCCATAAATTGGAAGTGGATAGCAGACTGGATTAAAAGCCAGAATCCAACAATATGTTGTATATAAGAAACACATCTAAAGCATAGAGACACATACAGGGTGAAGGTAAAAGGCTGGATCAGAATCTATTATGCTTTAGGTGAACAAAAAAAAGCAGGAGTAGCAATCCTGATCTCAGATCAAATAAAAGCAAAGATAGATCTAATTAAAAGAGACAAGGAAGGAAATTATATCTTACTAAAGGGTACCATAGACAATGAAGCAATATCAATACTAAACATATATGCACCAAGTGGTATAGCATGGAAATTCCTAGAGGAAAAGTTCAGAGAGATGCAAGAAGAAATAGACAGCAAAACTATAATAATGGGGGATATCAACCTCCCTCTCTCAGAACTAGATAAATCAAACCACAAAATAAATAAAAAAGAAGTTAAGGAGGTAAACAAAATGTTAGAAAAGTTAGGTATGATAGATCTTTGGAGGAAATTAAATGGAGACAGAAAGGAGTTTACTTTTTTCTCAGCACTCCATGGAACTTGTACAAAAATTGACCATGTGTTAGGACACAAAAAATGCAGGAAGGCAGAAATAGTAAATTTATTTTTTTCAGATCATGATGGAATAAAAATCACATGCAATATAAGGTGAAGAGAAAATGGGCCAAAAAGCAATTGGAAACTAAATAATCTCATCCTAAAGAATGAATGGGTAAACAGCAAATTACAGACATAATTACTAATTTCATCCAAAAGAATGACAATAATGAGACAACATACCAAAATTTGTGGAATACAGCCAAAGCGGTAATAAGGGGAAATTTTATATCTCTAGATGCTTATTTGCATAAAATAGAGAAAGAGAAAATCAATGAATTGGGCTTGCAACTAAAAAAGCTAGAGAAAGAACAAATTAAAAACCCCCAATCAAATACCAAACTTGAAATCCTAAAAATAAAAGGAGAGATTAATAAAATTGAAAGTAAAAAAAAACTATTGAATTAATAAATAAAACTAAAAGTTGGTTTTATGAAAAAGCCAACAAAATAGATAAACCTCTAGTTGATTTGATTAGAAAAAGGAAAGAGGAAAATCAAATTGTTAGTCTCAAAAATGAAAAGGGAGAACTTTCCATCAATGAAGAGGAAATTAGAGCAATAATCAGGAAGTACTTTGCCCAACTTTATGCCAATAAATTTGATAACCTAAGTGAAATGGAGGAATATCTACAAAAATATAGATTGCCCAGATTAACAGAAGAGGAAATAAATTACTTAAATAGTCCCATTTTAGAAAAAGAAATAGAACAAGTCATTAATCAGCTCCCTAAGAAAAAATCCCCAGGACCAGATGGATTTACATGTGAATTCTACCAAACATTTAAAGAACAATTAACTCCAATATTATAGAAACTATTTGAAAAAATAGGGAATGAAGGACTCCTACCAAATTCCTTTTATGACACAGGCATGGTACTGATATCTAAACCAGGTAAAACAAAAACAGAGAAAGAAAATTATAGGCCAATCTCCCTAATGAATATTGATGCAAAAATCTTAAATAAAATATTAGCAAAGAGATTACAGAAAATCATTCCCAGAATTATACACCATGACCAAGTAAGATTTATACCAGGAATGCAGGGATGGTTCAATATTAGGAAAACTATTAGCATAATTGACTATATCAATAACTAAATTAACAAAAACCATATGATAATCTCAATAGATGCAGAAAAAGCATTTGATAAAATCCAGCATCCATTCCTATTAAAAACACTTGAGAGTATAGGAATTAGTGGACTTTTCCTTAAAATAGTCAGTAGCATCTATTTAAAACCATCAGCTAGCATCATATGTAATGGTGATAAACTGGAACCATTCCCAGTAAGATCAGGGGTGAAACAGGGTTGCCCACTATCACCATTACTATTCAATGCTGTATTAGAAATGCTAGCTTTAGCAATAAGACAAGAAAAAGAGATTAAAGGAATTAGAGTAGGTCATGAGGAAACCAAATTATTACTCTTTGCAAATGACATGATGGTCTACTTAGAGAACCTTAGAGAATCAACTAAAAAACTATTAGAATTAATCACAACTTTAGCAAAGTTGCAGGATACAGAATAAATCCACATAAATCATCAGCATTTTTATACATCACCAACAAAATCCAACAGCAAGAGATACAAAGAGACATTCCATTTAAAATAACTTTTGATAGTATAAAATATTTGGAAATATATCTGCCAAGGGAAAGTCAGGATCTATATGAGCAAAACTACAAAACACTCTCCAGACAGATAAAGTCAGATCGAAACAATTGGAAAAATATCAAGTGCCTCTTGGATAGGTCGAGCGAATATAATAAAAATGGCAAAACTACATAAACTAATCTATTTATTTAATGCTATACCAATCAAACTCCCAAAAAATTATTTAACTGACCTAGGGAAAAAAAAAACAACAAAATTCATCTGGAAAAAAAAAGTCAAGAATTTCAAGGGAATTGATGGAAAAAAAAAAGCAAATGAGGGTAGCCTAGCTGTACCAGATCTAAAATTATATTATAAAGTAGTGGTCGTCAAAACCATTTGATACTGGCTAAGAAACAAGAGTAGTGGATCAGTGGAATAGGTTAGGTTCACAGGACAAAATACTCGATGACAATAGTAATCTAGTGTTTGATAAACCCAGACACCCAAAGACCCCAGCTTTTGGGATAAAAACTCACTATTTGATAAAAACTGCTGAGAAAATTGGAAGCTAGTATGGAAGAAACTAGACATTGACCCACACCTAACACCACATACCAAGATAAGGTCAAAATGGATTCATGATCTAGACATAAAGAATGATATTATAAACAAATTAGAACAATGTAGGATGGTTTACCTCTCAGACCTATGGAGGAGGAAGGAATTTGTGACCAAAGAAGAACTAGAGGTCATCATTAATCACAAAATAGATAATTTTGACTATATCAAGTTAAAAAGTTTTTGCACAAACAAAATGAATGCAGACAAGATTAGAAGGGAAGCAATAAACTGGGAAAACATTTTTACATTCAAAGGTTCTGATAAAGGCCTCATTTCTAAAATATATAGAGAATTGATTCAAATATATAAGAATTCAAGCCATTCTCCAGTTATAAATGGTCAAAAGATATGAACAGAGAACTTTCAGATGAAGAAATTGAAACTATTTCTAGTCACATGAGAAGGTGCTCCAAATCACTACTGATTAGAGAAATGCAAATTAAGACAACTCTGAGATACCACTACACACCTGTCAGTTTGGCTAAGGTGACAGGAAAAGATAATGATGAATGTTGGAGGGGATGTGGGAAAACTGGGACACTGATACATTGTTGGTGGAACTGTGTATGGATCCAACCATTCTGGAGAGCAATCTAGAACTATGCTCAAAAAGTTATCAAACTATGCATACCCTTTGACCCAGCAGTGTTTTTACTAGGCCTATATCCCAAAGAAATCTTAAAGCAGGGAAAGGAACTCATGTGCAAAAATGTCTGTGACAGCCCTTTTTGTAGTGGCAAGAAACTGGAAACCGAAAGGATGCCCATCAATTGGAGAATGGCTGAATAAATTATTGTATATGAATGTCATGGAATATTATTGTTCGGTAAGAAACGACCAGCAGGATGATTTCAGAGAGGCCTGGAGAGACTTGCATGAACTGATGCTGAATGAAATCAGCAGAACCAGGAGAACATTATACACAGCAACAATACTATACTATGATCAATTCTGATGGGCATGGTTCTCTTCAACAATGATGTGTTTCAAACCAGTTCCTTTTGTTCATCGATGAAGATAGTCATATACATCCAGAGAGAGGCCTGAGGGAACTAAGTGTGAACCACAACACAGCATTTTAACACTTTCTGTGAATATTTCATTTTGTTTTCCTTCTTAGGTTGTTTTTTTTTTCTCTCTTTCTAGATCTGATGTTTCTTGTGCAGTAAGATAACTGTAGAGATATGTACACATATGTTGGATTTGTCATATAATTTAACATATTTAGCATGTATTAGATTACCTGTCATCTAGGGGTGGGGAGTGAGGGGAGGAGGGGAAAAGCTTAGAACAAAAAAAAAAAGTTTTTGCAAAGGTCAATGTAGAAAAATCACTCATGTGTACTGTAAATAAAAAGCTTTTAATTAAAAATAAATAAATAAATAAGAGTTTGGCACATTGAGTTATAAATAGTTTCATCTTATAAGATCTTACACAATTGCTAAATATGTATATATTTTCAAGTAGTTCTTTTCCCATAAAAGGTAAATTGGCAAGACGTAGGACACAGATTAGTCACGAAATCTTCAACTTACCAATAAAGTCACTTAGACCTCTCACTTCTCTAGCTGCAATCTCATCTTCAGTTTCTCTATTCCTTTCTATGGTAGCTATTTGGAGTTCCCTGAAACCAGTGAAAAGGAGAAAGTTTGAATCCCAAACGATCGTTGCAATTTTAAATAATAATTCTCTCAAATTTACAAGATTATCAACTAGAAAAGGATTGTTGCAGCAAATATCCCAATATGGATATTCAATACCTAAAAAATCATTGTTCTGTTTCTGGACCATGCCATTACCACTGATATGAACTCTAAACCAGTGCATTCTGTCCCCGTTGCAAGGAAAGGCTAGAGGTCAGTTTTCCCAGTGTTGTGTGGCAAATGATGATATGAAGCTAGAACTCTTAATCAACTCATCCCACCTCCATTATTAGAAACCCTAATCCATCCATCCTCTCCAAGCCAACTTTTCAGACTGTCTTGATTAGTGTATCTTTAAATAAGAGTCTGGGACATGATCAGTCATGTAGACTCCCTGGTTCCTCCTTTGTTCCCTCCCTGACTTCTCCCCAACTCCTCCCATACTCCTCCCCTTATACTCTAATCCCTGCCCCTGCCCCTCCTATCCTCTGAGATTTTAACAGTGCCCAAACATGAAAGAACGTTGATTAATCACCTATAATTCTGCTTTGCCTGCTCATATTTGATTAAGTCAGTGAGCCATTTCATGCAATAAATAGCAGATCTTTATAACCTGTGATAAATTGCTGTCATGATTGTTTCATGTCACAAATTGAACCATTATACACTCCCAAATCTACTTCATGTATCTATCTACTTCATATCAACTTCCTTTATCCTTTCTCTACCTTATCCCTAAATTTTGACCTCATTTCCTGGCCACCAGCACCCAACTATGTCAGAATACAGTAGCTTTGCTCCCTTTCAGGCTTCCTTTTAAAAAAGGTGCTGTTTTCCCTACTAGAATGCAAACTCTTTGAGGATAGATAATCTTTGTTTGCTTGTATGTTCATCTTCAGAATTTAGAATAGTGCCTGGAAAAAGTAAGCATAATATAGATTTCATCTTTTTCTTTTTTCTTCCTTCCCTCATAAAAAGTAACATCTCAAATTTTAAAAAGAATGACACTTAAGGGATTTTTTTCATACTTAAAATGGCCACTGTGGAGCACCTAATCCTTAGATATGTTAGTTTAAGTAATGACCTAAATTAAAATCTGATGGGAGAAAATTCATTCACCAATTAAACTAGCTCCAAGAGTAATTCTTAGGATGAGTTACAAAAATAGTAATAGCTAGCACTGGATAATGCTTTACAATTTTCAAAGCTATTTCACATTTGATCCTTGGAATAACTCACCCTAAAAGAGGCAAGGGGAGGCAGGTAGTAGATAGAGGTCCAGCCTTGGTTCAAGTTCTGCCTCTGACCCATACTTGCCTTGGGCAAGTCATTTAACCTCTCAGTGGACTCAGGCAGCTATCTAAGATAGTTACACATGAGTTGTTGATCTGCATCTGAGGATATAGTTTCCATGCCAGCAGTCTCCTACATGGATGAAATGCAGAACTGGACCAAAACAAAATAAAAGAAATCTAACCACTCTATGAGACAGGTATCTTGGTGTAATAAAAAGAGTAGAGGAATCAGGAGACACCTGAATTCCAATCATTGTCCTAAAACTTGCTAGTTACATGGCATTGGGAAAATTCTCTTAACCTTGGATATCTTATTTGTAAAATGGGGACAACTTTATTCCTACTAATAACCTCATAAAGTTGTTGTAAGGAAAATATTTGTAAAACTTAAAATGATGCATAAATTTGAGTTATAAAAGGAAGACATCAATCTGGTTTTAGGTGAAGTAATGCAAAGCAAAACTCACTAGTTCCAGTATAATTAAGTGCCTCTTTGGAGCACTGAAAGGTAGTTTTCAGGGCCCTGTCTCTATTTGCTAAGAACTGAAAAGAAATTTCTTGCCCCAGTCTATGTAATGAGTAGATCTTGGGAACTCCTCCTACTAAAAGGAAAAAAAGAAAATCTGGGAAATTCTGCTATGATGGCGAGATGCATCTGTGAACATGCTTTAAAAAAAAAAAAAAAAAAAAGATGCTTGAACAGCCCTGGGGCATAAAAAAGCTTCACAAAAGAACAATCATTCCCTTTAAGACAAGTCTTCACAGTTGGAGATAGCTCCTACAAAACAGAATAAGCAACCTTAGAGAATACCAAGTTGGCTCACTGAGGACTAAGACTTGCAATGCATCCCCCTCCTTTATTTCTCTCTCTCTCCCCTTCCTTTGCTTTTTTCTCTTCTCCTTCTCTTTTTTCTCTCCCTTCTTTCTCTCTTTTTCTCTCCCCCTTCCCTCTTTCTTTTTTCTCTCTCTCCTTTCTCTTCTTTTTTGTCTCCCTCTTCTCTCTCTTCCTTCCTTCCTTCCTTTTTCTCTCTTTCTTTCTCCTCCCACCTCTCTCTTGAAACTGTGCAACTGCCTAGATTTCTTTCTTAAGGACCAAGCCTCAGAGATTCCTGACTATGCTCCACTTGGTCTTTCTGATTGGCTCAGAACATTTGAATTATTGTTGTTTGGGGCAGATACTTTGAGGATCTTCCCCTCCCAGATTGATTTTTTTTGGGGGGGTCTAGGTGAAAAAGGACATTCTTTTTCCTTCTTTCTTTCTTACCTAGCTTTAATCACTGCATGTTCATTGCCTCAGTCAAAGTGAGGCCTGTTAAAGGCCTTAGATTAAAAAGGCTCAGGTCCCCCAGTGCATTCAGGACTATCTCCAGTCATCCTGATCTATATCTGGCCATTGGACCGAGATGGATCCAGAGGAAAAAGTGAGGCAGATGACTGGCACAGCCCTCCTTCACATAAATCCAATTCACTCGAATGTCATGGAATTACCTCCTTGATGTCCTTGTCCTATGTGAGAACAAAGTCCAAATAATAAGAGAAGCAGCCCCATAACAGAGGACAGCAGCTATTCTGTCAACAAATGGCAATTTTTGGAAGTGGAGAGAAGCAATAAGAAAATGGAATTATGAGAATTATACCAGATGAAATACAATGGCAGCATGATGCACTTTCAGGAAGAATTATTTTTTTCCCATAGCAGCATGTGAATTTAGGAGAGATTATGCCACCTTTATGTATATTTTGGAAGTAGAAATAGTATCATTATTTATCTTTCCATTTTGTTTTATTAAATGTTCTTTTGCTCTAAATTCATGAGTTACTAAAAAAAATTAGTTTCACTAAAACCAGAGAAGTCATAAATCCATGTCTGTTGATGCTTTTCCTTTGTGAATTATCCCCAAGATATCTTCTATATAGGTTATTTATACACAGTTGTTTGCATGTTGTCACTTCCATTGTATTGTGAGTTCTTAGTGAGCAAGGACTATCTTTTGCTTCTTTTTCTTTTTTTTTTCCTTTTTCTTTTTTCAAAACACATGCATGGACAATTCTTTAACATTAGCCCTTGCAAAACCTTGGATTCCAGTTTTCCCTCCCTTCCTCCATGCCCTCCCCTAGATGGCAAGTATTCCAATATATGTTATGCTTTCTTTTCTTATCTTTGCCCACCCCCAGATATTTTCAAGATGACATATATTCTAGGTGCTTAATAATTCATTGATTTATTGGCTATACTAGGCTCTTGATTACTACTTAGCTCTTGGACATTTAAAAGCTTTATTTTTATTTGTGTCCAATTTAGCTAATCTAACACACATTAAGACCAAAACAAATTTCATAAATATCTTATGTAATTCCATATTCTATAATCAATATATATGCTTAGTAAGTAGTAAGAAAGTGGAAATAGAAAACCTGACAAGACAGTATCCCCAGTGTACCTGTACAAAACAGGGTTTTCTATGGATTTGTTGTTAGGCAGAGCCTCAGCCCACATTCTCTGACGAGGAGATAAGAGTTGACCTATTGGTGTTTCAAAGTTCCTGAGTAATGGGATCTTTCCACTCTTCAAAGTTGTGACATGTTCCACTGCCTTTTTTCGACTGTTTGCCAAAGAGCGTACAAGTTGGACCTATTCCATAACAGAATCAATTCATTAGGAATTTCAATCCTTTGACATTTCAAGATAAATTGCATGATCTTCCAAAACCAAGATTATTTTTTTATTTAATAAGAACTGGAAAGGTCCATAGTAGATATGAGCAGACTATTCATATCTACAAAATAACTGCATTCAAGAAATAGTGTAGAGGAAACACATTAATAAGTTCATGTATAATCAAAAAAAAACCCTAACTTCTTGTGGACAGCATGAATGAAAGCAGAATAAAAGACAGAAGATAGTTTTTATAGTATACTGGCATCCTTGAGAAGAGCCAGAGGAAAGTCTTCAATATTTTGGATAAATCCATTATATAAGGGGTTCTTAATGTGGGGTTCACAGGTCCTTTGTGTAGATTTTAAGGGGTCTATGAACTTAAATGGGGAATCTTTATTTTTACTAACTTTTACCTGAAATCTAAACTTCATTCAGTTGTAAGTATAGGCAATAAAACAATATTCTGAAAAGAGATATTATTTTCTTTGGATTGTCAATGGGATCCATGACCTAAAAAGAGATTAAAAACCTCTGCTCTCTTTGGAGGATTTGAGGAAAAATATAGATAAGACACATAAATAAGGTGTTAGGGAGAATTATAATTCATACCAAAGGAAGAAATAACCACACTGTTGAGGTCATGGATCTATTAAATTGAGTATCATCTCAGCGTTCATTCAATTTTACTATACATATGAATGAGGGTAAAGGTGGAACATACTTCATCATCAAAGATTTGTCTGTAGACTTTTCCACTTCGAACTGTCTTCATCTTCCCCACCAAGTTCTCTGTGCTAATGTTGTTTCTTGGAGGAAGATTTTTCAGGTAATCCATTTTCTTCCCCAAAATGAAACTGTCTCTGAAGTTCCTTTCCACATCTTTGTCGGTAAGGGTCCAATTTAAGAAAGTAAAAGAATATTCAAAGTCAACCAGGAGATAGTCTTACAGAATCAAAAGCCCTAGGCAGCACCAGGTAATGGAATCATGGATTTGTAGAAGGTTCCATTCTCTTTACCTGACCTAACAGAATCACCCAAAGTTCTCTCCTCCCCCATCCCCTCTCCATTTTCAACATGAATCTCCAACATACTCCTAGTCTTTAATAAGGAAATAAAGTACCAATAAAACCCATGACAGGGAATGGAGGTGGACAAGGATGGTAAGGAGGGGCAGGGAAGAGAGATTTATATTTATAAATGTGGGAGTTAAAAGAAGTTGGAAGTGGAATGCAAAATGAACAGTAATAGAGAATGAGATATTGTTTTTGTTGTTTCCCTATCACCATGGAGATAAATTGTACAAGAGAAAACTAAAATAAAGGAGAGGATAGCGAAAGAGTGAACAAAACTAAAATAAAGGAGAGGATGGCGAAAGAGTGAACAGAATCTGGGATGGGCTCCCTAGATACTGTATTTGTGATGAAATCCCTAACTTTGATTAAGGGAGGAGAAGAGGTGGGAAACCAGGCATATATCCAACCAAACAACTAACTGCTTTGTTTGCATTCTGATGGTCACTTCTCTAAAGTCCTTACATAATGTTGTGTATTGTAATTAAGTATGTTTCAGACACATCTCCCTATTAGTTAAACTGTAAATTTTGTGAGGATAGGAATCAAGTGTTGCCCAAACATTGTATCTTTCCCAATACATAGTACAAAATATAAAAATATTTATTGAATTTAAGGTAGATTCTTAGGGACACTAATTACTGGGGATTCCAGATTTGAGGAGATAAAGAGAAACTTTAAGGTTAAAGAGCAGTAATGGTTGGGAGAAGCCAAGTGGAAGAGGCTAGTGTTTGGGATTGTATATATATTATGGCTTGAGGGGAGAATTAACTAAATTAATTAAAGTTAGATTTCCTAAAAGAAAACCTAAGGGAAAGAGGTATATTGGAGGAAATAAGAATTTGGGGGGAAAGCAGGTAATCTGGAGGAAGGATAAATCTGAAGGGAAGGGAAAATGATCTTGGAGGAAGAATAATGAATTTGGGAGACGTTGCTGAATAGGAAAATGGTGAATTTAAGAGAGAATTAAGAGGGAAGTGGCTATTTGGAGGGAAGGAGGAAGGAAGAATGAAGAGGAAGATGAATGGAAGAAGACTGAAAAGAAGGAAGGATGAATTGGGGAGGGAGATTGAATGGAAGAATGAAGAGAATGAATGGGGGGAATACTCACATCCCCAAACTAACTCTGCGTACCCTCCATTTTCCTATTCTGTCGCGCCCCAGAGCAGAAGCTACTTTTGTGGCTAAGGCTGGGCCCCACAGGAACAGGATCCAAGAAGATTTTGGGCAAAGAGACGCCTGTTGAATTTCCAGGACTCGGGTCTGGGGGTCCCTCCTGGCTGCGGTGCGTCCTCACCATGGCAACGCCGTTCTGGCTTTAGAGACAGATCTGATGGGGTTCTTTGTTTCACAGCCTCTAGAGTTGGGCTTATTGCCCTTGACAACAGGGGGAGCGTCTCGAAGATGCAGTCCTGATCGCCCCCTGGTGGCAACCTGTGGAAACGATGGGCTCTGCCTACACAATACCTAATCCAGGACTCTCCATTCTCCTCTTCCTTTTTTACATTTAACATATTGCTTTTGTTGAAAAGAATAAAGCTACAATAAAGAAACAAAATGAAGCTAAGAAGACAATAAACATGATAGCTACAACAGTGTAAATGGAAAGAAAAACTACACTCCAAAAAAATAAAAAATAAATGTAACAAAATTATAAAGATCAAGTAGGCTGAGGAGATATGACTGCCAAACTAATACCCATTCTTAGAGGTGAAAGGTACACAAGTATTGGAATATTACACCTTTTTCAGACTTTTTCAATGCGTTAATCATTCTGATTTTTTCCTGCTCTAAAAACAAAAAACCAATTTGTTCTATGAGATGGCTCTCTGGGAAGAGGAAAGCAAAGATATTTGGGGAAAATATGATGATAAAAGAAACAGAATATATCAATAAAAATATTTTAAAGAGGAAAGAAATATAAAGTTAAACAAAAAGTTAATATAATTTTAACTGATTTTTGTCATTGCTGTGAAGTTTCACTTCATACAAGAACTATTGTTTAGTAATGCTTAGCCTTTTGAACTTTTGGAAATATTTTATTGATGTTCTGTTTTTAAAAAATCAATTTCACTTCCTTCCTATACCAAAAGGCATCCTTTCTTCTCCCATTCATTCTCCTTCTCAAATTTATCCTTCCTCCCTTTTCCCATTCATCTTCTTGTCCATGAATTGTCTCCACAAAATTTATTCTATAGCCCCCATTCAGTCTTCTCTCCAAAATTAATTATTCTACTCTCAACTTCATTCTTTCTTCTGAAATTTATATATTCTTCATTAAGGTCATCACCCTTATTAATTTTTCCCCACTATACGACCTTTCCCCAGTTCTCTTACAAACTATATCTGTTGCCTGAAAATCATCCTAGCAAAATTTCAGGAAGCTTATTTCCAGAATGGCAGTAGAGGGATGATTTTTTTCAACCACATCAACTGTCAAAGAACTTCTATCAAATCATAGAGAGGTTGTGATATGCATTAGTAGATGTGTCCACAATAACAAGATAATGATTCCTCAAAACAATAGAATACATGCAAGCACCATATTAGATGGTATAAATATAAAATATAAATGACACAATTCCTGCCCTCAGAGATCTTACAATCTACAATGGTTGTGGTGGGAAATTAACATATATACAAATAAAAATGATAAAAGGTAAAGTGTGGCACAGGCAAAAAAAATAAATAAAAAATAAAGCCTGATAGGATGTTTTAGGGAAATAAGATGCTACATGCTTTCAGAGAGGAGACAAACAGGTGAAAATGTTTCATAGGTGGAATACAACCCAATCTGAACCTGGAAGCAAGAGACTTCCTATGGAAACTGATAAAATGATGTTGAGAGAGTGTATTTCAAGCCTGCACAAAAGCATGGAGCTAGAAGGTAACAGGTCAAACTCAAGAAACAGCTAGTAGTCTAGTTGGTTGTAACATAATGTGTGAAGAAGATTATGATATAGATTGGAAATATAGGTTGAGACTAAATTATAAAAGACCTTGAATACCAAGTGAGGGTATTGTGTTTTATATCATGGACAATGAGAAACAGTAACATTGGTGGCACTCAATCATCTCATTATCTAGATTTCCTATCTCTCAGTTTGTAATAAGGCAACTAGTCAAAGTTAGCCCTAAGTCTCCATTTCTACTGGGAACATTTTTAGCAATAGACATGACTGGGGCAGGGAAGAAGATCAGATGGGAAATTAAAGAGGAAGGATGAGGTGGGGAAGGGAAGAAAAAGGAGGGCTGACAAATACAGCCCAATGGTGGAATTTTCTATACATTCTTCATAAATCAAGGGTGAAGACAGGAGAAAATCAAAAAGGGATAGAAAACAAGGAATTTGGAGAATGGAAAAAAGGCAGTAAGGAAGGAGGAAAAAATAAATGATTGAGAAGGACAGAAGAAGTGAGGAATGGAAACCTCAACTGTGACTCATAGTCATTCAAAGGTTTTGTTGTTTCAGTTGTCTGACTCTTCAGGCCCTCATTGGGGTTTTCTTGGTGAAGATACTAGAGTGCTTGCCATTTCCTTCTCCAGCTCATTTTACAGGTAAGGAAACTGAGGCAAGGAGAGTTAAGGGTCTCACTCCTGGTAAGTGTCCAGGCCAAAGCTGAACTTAAACCCTTCTGACTCCAGGCCCAGCACCATCTAGCTGTCCCTCAATGATTGTATCTGGATCATAATTTCCTCCACCAAACCTAGCCATTTCACTTTTAGGCTAAGACTATTGGACTTAGAACTGGAAGGGACTTTAGAGATAATTCAATCCACCTTCTTCATTTTACAAATGAAACTGAGAAATGAAGTACCTTGTTGTGGTATCTAGCAACACTGACTTCCCTCCTTTCAGACAAAGGACAGGAAAATCTGTTATTTGTATAGGAATAGAATATGCCATTATATTTCTCTAGACCCTTTTACTCTTCCTCACTCCTTCAAGGTTTTCTAAATCCTATCTATCTTAAGATCTAGAGCAAATCCTATTCTATTCATAAAACCTTCCCCAAGTCACTCTAGTCCTCAGACCTTAGATCACTATTCAGTCTGAATTGACCAGGAAAGGTTTTGTAGGTCAGTCCCTGGTCAGGCCAGAGATATATTACATCTGGCCCTGGTACCCAAGATTATTCAAGGACCAGAGATATGGAGTCTTGGGTGAGCAGATCAGGGAATTTGACCAAGATCAGAGTTTTTAATTTGGATAGAGCTAATCTTGCTCAATGCTCCAGGGGCATCACCAGACCCCAGAAAAGCACAGTAGAGCAAAGAAATAAGCAATGTCTACAATCTTTACTATGGAGGTCCTGGGACATTCTCAGTGGAACAAACGGACCAAGGGGCCTAGAGAAGAGCTTGGTTGGGGTTCAACCATCTGCTTCCTATTTTAACTAATTATTCCTTCTGGTTGGGTGCAAAACTTAGAGATTTCTATTCTGTTAGTCTACAAGTTTTGTCAATGTCTCCTAAAATTTGGTACTCTAGGACACAACTTGAGCTCTCTTGCTCTCATTCTCACTTTACAATACAGAACAGAGTTGGTAAGTGAAGTCTCTGATCAGTAAGGCTAGTAAGTAAAAAGAAAAGCTTAATAGAATCACACTCCATTTTCCTCCAATCCTATCACACTTAGGCCACATGCTTTGCTCTCAGGAAGACATCAGATGCAGATGGAAGTCATCAGAATTCTGAATAGAACCTCTGGCAGGAATTATTAAAGATCTTTAGGCTTTTTTTCATGGAATGCATTAGTTTTAATAACTTTTAAAGTAACTTCTGACCCAAAATGTAAGAAATATAGCTTTTAGGGGCAGCTAGGTGATGCAGTGGATAGAGCACCAGCCCTGAAGTCAGGAGGACCTGAGTTCAAATCTGGTCTCAGACCCTTTCTAGCTGTGTGAACCTGGGCAAGTCACTTAACCCCAAATGCCTCAGCAAAAAGCAAAAAAAAAAAGAAAAATAGTTTTTATTTGGTTTGCCTTGGGTTTATCATGCCTGATGTTGTAGATTGACTTCCCTGCAATAATAATTCACTTTAAAGTCTATAAAACAATAAAGTCTACAAAGCACCTTTCTCATAAAATCTCATCTAAGATAGGTAACAAATATATCCTAGTACCTCTACTTTTCCTTTGATCTCTTGGAAATATTTTTGTTAGGATCCGAAAGAGACTGACAGAGCAATTTTTGATAGTATTGGCACAAGATGAAGTTTGTTCCTTTTAATTTCATTCCTCTCTTTCTAATATACATTGTTAGGATGGGGAAGAATTCACACAATAGGATGGGAGGTATTTGTGTATTTTTAAAGATTTGTTTTTAACAATATCTTTTTTTACATCCTTATAATTTATTCCAGTACTTCTCTCCTTTCTCCTTCTGGTGAGTGATCCCATATAACAAATAGTTGTGGGGTTTTTTTAAGACAAAAGAAAAAGGGGAAAAAGTCAGCATAATTTAACAATACATTGGGACAAGACTGAAAACACATATAATGTGAAATACCTATAGATCTACCACCTCTGCAAAGGGATGAGATGAAAATGTCTTTTTGTCTTCCTCTTTTAGGACATGCTTGTTCTTTATAATTTTGTAATATTCACTTGATTTTTGGAGAGGTTTTTCTTTCTATTTATATTGAAATAATTTTGAATATTTTTTCTTGGCTTTGCTTACTTCATTTTGCATCAGCTCATCAGTTTCCACACTTCTCTGTATTTATCACATATGTGATTTTTTTATAGCACAATAATGTTCCGTTACATTCATGTACCACAATTTGTTTGTCCATTTCCCAATCAACACATGTCTACTTTGTTTCCAATTCTTTCCCATCACAAAAAGTTCTGCTAAAAATATTTTAGTGGGTATGGGAACTTTCTTCCTATCTATGACCTCTTTAGGGTATAAGCCTATGATGTCTGGGTTAAAGAGTATGGATATTTAGTAAATTTATTTGCATGATTCCAAATTGCTTTCCAAAATTGTTGCATTGATTCATAGCTTCACCAATGATGCACTAATATATCTTATCCTTCCAACACTGATCATTCCCCATTTTTTTTCATCTTTGACAATTTTCAGGGTATAAAATAAAATCTCAAGGTTATTTGGATTTGCATTTCTTTTATTATTAATAACCTGGAGAGTTCTTTCATGAGGTTGTTAATGTTTTATGGGGAAAATGCATCTAGTTTGTGGAACTGAAGTCAGGAAGACCTACAGATGCATAATGGAGTGAGCTGACTAAAGACAAATATGTGTTGGCAGGCAACTTTAATCATTACTTCATTTGCTGACTTGTCAGGGCTAGAAATGGACCTGTAATTTACTTCTTTCAGAATACAAATTAATGTATTTTATCATAAACTCCTTTTCTGCTTCTTAGCAAGATAAAGGTTAAATCCAAATTCTCTTAAGAAATAATTTCTCTTACTCCTCCTTAAGGAAGGGCATCTTATTTCATAGAGTTGAAAACAGGCCAGAGTAGAGTGGAGATTAAGAGATCTTTGATATTCTTGGTGAGAGAAATTTCAACGAAATGGACAGATTGCAAGGTGCTGAGTAAAAAGTGGGAGAAAGAAAGTGGAGACAAAAAGCCTAGGCAGATGACAGGTGGTTGTCTAGCCTCTGCTTGAAGACCTCCAAAGAAGGGAACCCACATCTACTCTAGGTATTAAAATTTTTTTTCTGATATTGAGCCTAAAAAAAAAATGAGACTATTTTCAGTCCTCAGCAATTTCTCTGGATTCTGCCCTATGGGTCCATGAATCAATCAACCAATCAGTCAATCAATCAACAAGAATTTATTAATTTCCAGTTATGCACAAAGAGCAGTGAGGGCCATTTCCAATCATCCTAGAATTATCCTGTATCTTATCACTGAACCCACATGGCTGTAGAAGAAAAAGTGAAGCTGGTGATTTTGCACAATTCACCTTCACTTAAATCCCATTCACTTAGTCATGGTCATCTTCAAAAACAAAGAACAAACAACAACAATGATTTGCAATACTTCTTTTGAGAACTGTTTGTATCTTTTTATAACATCTACTGGGGAATGACTTTTGATCTTATATATAATCTAGTATTCATATATCTTATATATTGAGGAATGACTTTTGGTCTTATGTATAATCTAGTATTTATATCTACCAAACTCTTATCAGAGAAATCTGATGCTCTATTTCATGCTTCTTTTTTTTCTCTAGATACATTAATCTAGGTAATTAATTAGCAGAAGCTTCTTAATTTCATATAATCTGTTATCTTTTTTTATCTTTTATAGTTTCCTCTATCCTATTTTAACTAAGAATCTATGTCCTCTCCACATCTGTGAGAAATACATAATCAGTTTCTCTATTCTTTCTTTTTAGGGTATAATCTCATATTCAGGTCATAGATCCATTTAGAATTTTTTGTTGAATATGGTAGGTAACTTAAGCTTGAAAGCCCATCAATATGGTATTCTTTCTTTAATGATAAAGATCACTTATACTTGCTTGCAAAAGAGATGGGATAGAGAGAGAGAGACAGAAAGATAGAAAGAACCTTCAATTTTGGGGTTTCTAAAGTTGTTTTGAGTTCTTCTGGTTTCCAGCTTCACAAGAGAAGGAAAATACCAACCCTACTTCAGGATGCTGAAGGGAGAATAAGACTGGGAAGAAGCCAATATGAAAGAAGCTAGCAGGATCTACTATGTTCCTGTGTGTAGCTTATTTCCCCTGGATGAGAATTAGAACTCTTTCTCTTGGATAAGCTGAATTATCTCACTTCCAGTGGGAGAGCCCTAATCACATGTATTTTCTGGTATGTTTTCTCTAACTTCTATTTTGCTACTGATTTGGATAAATGGATTTTTTGGGTACCTGCTATTTATGTTCATTGCAGAACTAGTATTTGGTGGAAAAGACTTGGACATGAAGTCCTCCTTTCCTCACTAATGAACAGCAATCAGAAATTTAGTTTGAACCTGAAAACCATATCACTTAGATTAATAACATTCAATGGAGCAGATAGACACAATTTCAGCTCTCTAATGAGAGCAGAGGAACTTCTGGCTCCAATCTCTTGCTTTCTGGCAAGAAATTAGTCCCCCTTGGAGAAGAATAGGAAAAGAAGCAGGTAGAAATGTCTATTTCAATTTTCTTAAAAGTACACAATAACACTTCCATGCAATTTGTGGGAGATAGCTGTTGCTACAGCTATAATGTTTGTTGTTATTGTTACTATTGTTGTCAAGTTGTTTTAGTCGTGTCCAATTCTTCATGACCCCATTTGGGGTTTTCTTGGCAAAGATTCTGAAGTGGTTTGCCATTTCCTTCTCCAGTTCATTTTACATAAGAGAAAACTGAGGCAAATAGGATTAAGTGACTTTCCTAGGGTCACACAGAGAATAAATTTCTGATGCTGGATTTGAATTCAAGAAGATACGTCTTCCTGACTCCAGGAGTCTCACACTCTATCCATGTGACACCTACCTGCCCTTACAGTGTTATTCAGCCTATTCCTGCCAGACTGTTTTCCAGTTTCCTAGCAGTTTTTAATCAAATAGAGAGTACTTTCCTAAGTAAATCTTGTTTTCTGGCTTTTCAAATACTAGGCAACTGAGTCCCATTATTTCTGATTCTCTTTGCATGCATTTTGATAGAATGTAACCACTTTCTTGGCAAAGACTATTTCATTCTTTTAGTCTTTGAATCCCCATACCATCCCTGAAACAAAGTAGGCACTTAAAAACATCTCCTTTCCCTTTTTCTTCTTTCCATGAACAATAAAGCATGTGATCATGAATTGCTTAAATGTCTATAAATCTATGATTGCCTTAGGAAATGACTTGAGAAAACAAATTATTTCATGAAGTGAGGACTCAGTCAGATAGAGACCACATATTTCATAGTTGGGGGCAACATTTCATTCTAGAATTAATCAATTGGAAGTTATCCATTGTGACATTAACAGAAAAATGTTTCCAAGGCCAGATACCAATAGGTACTTGTTTAGAGGATGGGGGAAGTAAGTGGGATGGGAAGCAGACTAGGTATTTGCAAACTGATCAAATTCTAGTGATTAGCACAGGGTACTAAGGCCTATTAGAAAGTGGCTATTCCCTTAGTTATACGTCAGAATAACTGACAAGCAAGGCTGGTAATTTAAGTAGGCTGCCTTGATAGCAAATTTAGATATTATACTCAGCTACTAAAACTGCCCAACTATATAACTGTACAAGTGACTTGCTCTCTCTCTCTCTCTCTCTCTCTCTCTCTCTCTCTCTCTGTTTCATTCACTTTCTCTTAGGAACAGGCCTCTATGCTACTTCCTATTATTTCTTTTTTTCAACTTTATTGCTTTATTTTTTCTGGTTATACATGTACATTCATTTTTTTAAATACACATTTCTTTATGAATCATGCTGGGAGAGAAAAAAAACAGAACAAAAATAGAAGAACGAGGGGAAAAATGAATATAGCATGTGTTGATTTACATTTAGTTTCCATAGTTCTCTTTCTGGATGTCATTTTTTATTCAAAGTTTATTGGGATTGGTTTGGATCGCTGAACCACGCTGAGAAAAATCAATTCTTTCATAGTTGATCATCACACAACCTTGTTGTTACTGTGTACAATGTACTCCTGCTTCTGCTTGTTTCATTCAGCATCAGTTCATGTAAATCTTTCCAGGCCTTTCTAATATCAACTTTATCATTTTTATATAACATAATATCCCATTACTTTCATATGTCATAACTTATTCAGTCATTCCCCAGTTGATGAGTATCTACTCATTTTCCAATTTTTTGCCACCACAAAAAGAGCTGCTACAAACATTTTTTCACATGTGGATCCTTTCCCGCCTTTATGATTTCCTTGGGATATAAACCCAATTGTGGCAGTGCTGAATCAAAAGGTATGCAGTTTTATAGCTCTTTGGGCATAGTTCCAGATTGCTCTCCAGAATGATTTGATCATTTCACAACTCCACCAACAATGCATTAGTGTTCCAGTTTTCCTACATCCCCTCCAATATTTATCATTATCTTTTCCTGTCATCTTAGCCAATCTGAGAGGTGTGAGATGGTACCTCAGAGTTGTTTTAATTTGCATTTCTTTAAATCAATAGTGATTTAGAGCATTTTTTCATTTGACTATGGATGACTTTAATTTCATCATCTGAAAATTGTCTATTCATATCCTTTGACCTTTGGGAAATGATTTGTATTCTTATAAATTTGACACTTTTCTTTACATATTTTAGAAATGAGACCTCTTACTATTTCTTAACCAATTTGAAATATGGGGATCTCCTCTGGTTCACCATTTTCAGTTCCCTTTTATATATTGTCTTATCCATTACGATGTAAACTTATTGTTGAGAACAGAGTCTTGCTTAGTTTTCTTGCTGTTAGTAGTAGTGATCCTTTATTTTTGAAGAGGACTAAAGACATCACAAGATAATATCTTAACTCAACTGGAGTTAAGGGAGACAGAGTTGCACAAAGTCATCAGTCTTACTGTCTCTTCCAGAGTCATCCAAGTCTAGTGGCAAAACAAAAGTCATAACAACTGGTGATGGACCAGGATGTAGTGAATGACCTTGGCATCTACAATGACTGAACAAACTCTAAGCCTTCCCCAGTGCCTACCCCAGCCACCTTTATAGCCACTGGAACAAATTGTTCTCATTCTCCCATTCCAAAAGGGAATGTCTTCACATGTTGGGAGTAGATACCACCCTAACTCACCAACGGCGTTTATCTAGTTTAGCCTGTCTGCCAAGACAGTTTACTGGGGTGCAGCCACTGTGCATGCTACAGCTTCTTGAAGTTACATACAGGTGAGAGCTGAGCAACAGGTGGACACCAAAAAATGGATGAGCATCCCTGAAAAGAGCTTGGCAAACTCTCACACCAAAGGTGCTTGTCTTCCTTCAACATCCTTCAATATCTCTGAATATATGATAAGCACTATATAATATTTATTCCCTTCTTCCTTTGCCCCCTTCTTTCATGTCTTTTCTACTTCCTTGCTAAGCACAGTGGAGATTTTTATATTGGAATGCAAATATAATAGTTCCATTTTTAATGACAGAGAAAACATTTTATTATAGAAATCCTAAAAAAAAAAATCTTTTCCTTTTTAAAAATCTGTTGTCTTGGTTTCAAAATAATCTGTTAATTGCATTTCTTCACAAACTTTTTGCAAATTTGCTTTGTCCTCATTCTTTGATGAAACAATACTTCTCAAAATTTCATAGACTATAAATGAACTATGAGGGATATCCTACTATACCCTCTTCCATTTCATCCTAGGCAATGGAGAAGTAGTCATTATTTCCAACCAAATGCCTAATTTTTTTACATCTCCATATATGCTCAAAGTATCTGTTTTTGGTTTTCATGTGGTTCTACTTGGCCACTAGGCAATGTGTTTGCTAGTTCACATGGTTTATAGCTTCCTTTGACAGCTAAGGAGTTCACTGAATAGAGAATTTGGCCTCAAGTCAAGAATACCTGAATACAAATCCAGCCAAACACAAAACTGTGTAAATGGATGGATCACTTAAACCTCTATTTCCTCAACTGTAAAATGGGGATAATAATAGCACCTACCTTTCAGGGTTGTCATGAGGTTCAAAAGAGATTATATTTATAAAGCACTTAACCCAATATTTAGCAAGCTACTTTTTCTGCATGCAGCTATGATTCAGAAAAGAATGGGAAATCTTTCCAGCTGGTTTTAAGGGGTGAGAAAAAAAACACAATTAAGACAATTAAGACTTTATGAAATATATGTTAATACTAGGTGGATGGTCTTGGGATACTCCCTTAAACCCTATAGAGGTACTTAAGGTCATGTTCCCTCCCTCTCCCCAAGTAAGCAGGACTCTATATGGAAATACTTGCTCAGATTCTACAGAAAAGTAGGGGATAAATTTACAATACACAAGATCCTGATAAGATTTTACTTATTAGATAGCTATTTATAAACATGGACACACATGTATATATTCTATAACAAGATCTATTGATTCATTTACATCTCAGAATGGGAAAGTATAGCATTTCCAGATATAAAATTCTAAGATACGAAATCATATCTTCACATCTAACAAGAAAGTGAATATAAAATTAACAGAATGAACAGGGAAACATTGTATTAATAAAAGTTTTTCATAAACCACCCCCAAAAAAAGATCTCAAGAAAAATAAAGTTTAAAAAAGCATGCTTCAGTGGTCATCAAAACCATTTGGTACCAGCTAAGAAACAGAGTAGTTGTTCAGTGGAATAGGGTAGGTTCACAGGATAAAATAGTGAATGACTATAGTAATCTAGTGTTTAACAAACCCAAAGAACCCAGCTTTTGGGATAAGAACTCACTATTTGACAAAAACTGCTGGGAAAATTGGAAACTAGCATGGCAGAAACTAGGCATTGACCCACACTTAACACCATATACCAAAATAAGATCTAAATGGGTTCATGATTTAGACATAAAGAGTGATATTATAAGCAAATTAGAGGAATATAATAAGATAGTTTACCTCTCAGATCTGTGGAGAAGGAAAGGATTTGTGTCCAAAGAAGAACTGGAACTCTTAATTGAACACCAGATAGATAATTTTGATTATATTAAGTTAAAAAGTTTTTGTACAAACAAAACTAATGCAGACAAGATTGGGGGGAAGTAATAAATTGGGAAATCATCTTTACATTTAAGAGTTCTGATAAAGGCCTCATTTCTAAAATATATAAAGAATTGACTCATATTTATAAGAATTCAAGCCACTCTCCAATTGATAAATGGTCAAAGGATATGAACAGACAATTTTCAGATGAAGAAATTAAAACTATTTCTAGTCACATGAGAAGGTGCTCCAAATCACTACTGATTAGAGAAATGCAAATTAATACAACTCTGAGATACCACTACACACCTGTCAGATTGGCTAAGATGACAGGAAAAGATAATGATGAATGTTGGAGGGGATGTGGGAAAACTGGGACACTGATACATTGTTGGTGGAACTGTGAATGGATCCAACCATTCTGGAGAGCAATCTGAAACTATGCTCAAAAAGTTATCAAACTGTGCATACCCTTTGACCCAGCAGTGTTTCTATTGGGCCTATATGCCAAAAAGATCTTAAAGGAAGGAAAGGGACCCACATGCACAAAACTGTTTGTGGTAGCCCTTTTTGGAGTGGCTAAAAACTGGAAACTGAATGGATGCCCATCAATTGGAGAATGGCTGAATAAACTATGGTATATGAATGTCATGGAATATTATTGTTCTATAAGAAACGACCAGCAGGATGATTTCAGAGAGACCTGGAGAGACTTGCATGAACTGATACTGAGTGAAATGAGCAGAACCAGGAGATCATTATGCACGGCAACAACAATAATATATGATGATCAATTCTGATGAACTGGCTCTCTTCAACAATGTAATGTTTCAAACAAGTTCCAATTGTTCAGTGAAGAAAGCCATATACACCCAGAGAGAGGGATGTGAACTGTGGACCACAACATAACATTTTCATGCTCTGTATTGATGTTTGCTTGCATTGTGTTTCCTTTCTCTGATTTTTTTTCTTGTAGATATGATTTTTCTTGCACAATGATAAGTGTGGAAATATGTATACATATATTTGATTTGTCCAGTATTTTAACATAATTAACATGTAGTGGATTTCCTGCCATCTAGGGGAGGGTGGGGACTAGAGGGAAAAAATTTGTAACAGAAATCTTTGTAAGGGTCAATGTTGAAGAATTACCCATGTATATGTTTTGCAAATAAAAAGCTTTAATAAAGAAAAAAAAGTTATCAAACTGTGCATACCCTTTAACCCAGAAGTGTTTCTATTGGGCCTATATCCCAAAGAGATCTTAAAGGAAGGAAAGGGACCCACATGCGCAAAACTGTTTGTGGCAGCTTTTTTTGTAGTGTCTAAAAACTGGAAACTGAATGGATGCCCATCAATTGGAGAATGGCTGAATAAATTATGTGAATGTCATGGAATATTATTGTTCTGTAAGAAACGACCAGCAGGATGATTTCAGAGAGGATTTGCATGAACTGAGTGAAATGGGCAGAACCAGGAGATCAATACCTGGCAACAACAAGACTATATGATGATCAGTTCTGATGGACATGGTTTTCTTCAACAATGAGATGTTTCAAACCAATTCCAGTTGTTCAATGATGAAGAAAGCCATATACACCCAGGAAGAGGCCTACGGGATCTGAGGGTGGACCACAACATAACATTTTCACACTCTCTATTGATGTTTGCTTGCATTATGTTTTCTTTCTTGGATTTTTTTTTCTTATAGATCCAATTTTTCTTGTACAGCAAGATAACTGTATAAATACGTATACACATATTTGATTTATCAAGTATTTTAACATAATTAGCATGTATTAGACTTCCTGCCATCTAGGGGAAGGGGTGTGAGGAAGGAAGGAAAAATTTGTAACAGAAAGCTTTGCAAGGGTCAATGATAAAAAATTACCCATGCATATGTTTTGCAAATAAAAAGTTTTAATAAAAAAAGTTATGACAAAATAAATAAATGAAATCTGAGCTGTTTTGCAAGTGACTGCTTAAACATGACTGAATGATAGAGAAAATAATGACTACTCTTGCATGCCTACATGAGGAGTGGGAGTTGATGGGAGAGCTTTGAAGAGAAGATATATATATTTCCCATTCCTTCTTCATGAAAGGTACACATATTCCATTTTTTCTTCAGGGAGAGAACCATGGAAAGAAAGAAAAGATTTGGGGAAGCAGCATACATTTCTAGAAGCTAGTGCTTGAAATATTGATTTCCAGCTTGATTCCCTAGATATTTCAAACAACTTTCCCTTTGGTGAGACTGAAGACTCTTAGTTGAGCTGAGTTATCTTAATCCCAGTGGGAAAGCTCATTCCCCCTACATTCTGGGTGTATATTTTAATTTGTATAACTTCTTTTATTTATTTTTACTATTTGCTTGAATAAGTAAGCTCAAAACTTAGCTCAAGTACCCACACAGAATTAATCTCACTGAGTTCATGTCCAAAGATTGTATCACCTCTGTATGACTCTTCATTTCAGCTTTCACTGTCATGGATCCAAAAGGTTGCTCCTGAATATTGTTTCTTATTCTTTGGTGCATTTATGTTGTGCTGGCTAGGATACTAAGCCTGGATTCCAACTCATATTTCTATGGCTCTCCCAAACTCAGGTTGGAGAAATCATTGCTTTACCAGAAACTGTGAGCAACAGTGCCACAGAGCTCCCTCAGACTCAAATGATATGAAGAGACACCCAAAGTTTACTCAAGCCTTCCCAGTTCTTTTTTTAAATTTTTTTTATTTATTAATACTTTTTATTTGCAAAACATATGTATGGGTAATTCCTAAACATTAACCCTTACAAAGCTTTCTGTTACAAATTTTTCCCCCCTACTCCCCACCCCTCCCCTAGATGGCAGGATATCCACTACATGATAATTATGTTAGAATACTTAAGAAATCAAATATATGTATAATTATTGCCACACATCATTTTTTTGTGCAGGAGAAATTGTATCTACAAGAAAGAATAATCCAATAAAGGAAATA
>JAJPUD010000841.1:187326-227147 GCA_023553655.1 Myrmecobius fasciatus
TCCTGCTGGTCATTTCTTACAGAGCAATAATATTCCATAACATTTATATACCATAATTTATTCAGCCACTCTCCAATTGATGGGCATCCATTCAGTTTTCCAGTTTCTAGCCACTACAAAAAGAGCTGCCACAAACATTTCTGCACATGTGGAAGCCTTCCCAGTTCTTGCTATTTGGTCAATCAAAAGAACTTTCTACCACGTACAAAGTTAGTCATTTGAAACCAATTACAATATGTTTAATTATACTCTTTAGTTTTTCCAAGGTACTTTTTTAATACATTATTATGGTTCTCCTGGATTTCATCTTCCCTACTGTCAAAATATTTTGGATATGCCCTGTTTTTCCTAAGGCCCAACAAGGAGATTATGTTCTGAGCTTAACATACAATAATCCTTTGCACTCAGATGTCATTTTCTGGAAAATTGTATTGCTTGGACCAATACCAGGAGTTCCCTGAGGAATCTAGCTCCCTTTATTTCCCAGGGCAATCCATCACATGTTCATAATCACTGTTCCTTATAACTGACAGGTAATGCACTCTTGTTCCCATTGCAGAACTCTGGTTCTGTATCCCACAGGATGGCCATGGACCTCCCCCCAGTTTGAGACAATGACCATTCCCACAGAATCAAAGAACATCTGTATTATCCCAGGAAATGCTAACCATGAGAACTATTTCAACAAAAATTATGTTGTGGGCCAATCTCTTTCATTTATTAAGTTGTCCCATCAGCAGCAGCATTAAGCCCTCCTCCTTAGGAGATAGACTTCTGCCTGCAGGTATCATTTTTCTCACTCTGAAATTAATTAAACTTCTGTATGGCTTTGGCCACTCATAGGTTAGAGGCCCATTCTGCCTAGTTGGTAATTGGTATAAAGATGATTTACAAATGAATGTTAATGATATACTTTGTTTCAGGAAAGTAAAATTTTTAAAAATAATTTTGGCAATATAGAAATTATTATGAAGGGGAAAAATTAATACACAAAATACCACTCAAAAATAATCTGTGTGTAAAAAATATGAAGAATATAGAAAAGAAGGGACTTAAATTATAAACCATCCCACACACTAATGCCAAAATGATATTTCTAAAGCACAGGTCTAACATGGTGTTATCTCTTTAATGAATTCCAACAGCTCCTCATTAACTTCAGGATCAAATATAATCTCCCTTGTTTCATATTGAATGCCTTTCACAATCTGATCCCAACACACTTTTCAGGTTTTATATCATATTACTCTCCATGTTTGCTATCATCCAGTCAAATTGGTCTTTTCACCATATCTCATACAAGTCATTACATTTCTTGTTTCTGTATTTTTTCATGGCAATCCATGCCTGAAATAAAGTGTCTTTTTATTTTCACTTCTCAAAACTCTAGTCTTGTTCAATACTCAGCTTAAACATCATCCTTCTTTATATATATATTAAAAACATAATGAGATATAAAGTGGTTTCTCCATGGAGGAATACAAATTTTGTTTGATTTTTTTTCTTAATTCTAGCTTCTGCAAATAGATTCTGCCAACTTTATATAATTCCCCTCCCCAATTACATGTTAAATTCATTTTTGTGGTTGTTGTGGTTGTTGTTTTGAGTTCCAAATTCTATCCCTTTCCCCCTTCCTCTTTGCTGAGATGATGAGCAATAAAATATAGATTATACATGTGCAATCATGTAAAATATTTCCATATTAATAATTTTTGTACAAATAGACAAAAAGAATAATCAAAGTCAAAAATAGCATGTTTCAGTCCGTATTCAAAAAAGGTCAATTCTTTCTCTGGAGGCAGGATAGGATGCTTCATCATGAGTCCTTTGGGATTATCTTGGATCATTGTGGAGAAGAGTTAAGTCATTCACAATTCTATGATGAATAATATTGCTATTACTATATATAATGTTCTCATGGTTCTGTTCACTCCAATTTGCATAATTTCATGTAAGGCTTTTCAGGTTTTTCTGAAATCATTTCACTTGTCATTTATTATAACACAATATTCTATCACAATTATATACTATAGCTTGCTTACCTATTCTGCAATTGATGGGCAATCCTTTGTTTTACAGTTCTTAGCCAACACAAAAAGATCTGCCATAAATACAAATTTATCTTTCTTTCCTATCCCCATCCTCTTTTTTATGTCTTTTACTAGACTTAGTAGTGATATTGCTGGATCAAAGGGTATGCACAGTTGGATAATCCTTTGAGTATAGTTCCAAATTGCTCTCCAGAATGGCTTGATCAGTTCACAACTTCAAGAGTGCATTAGAGTCCCAGTTTTCTCACATTCCCTCCAACATTTGTCATTTTCCATTATTTGTCATATTAGCCAATCTGATAGGCATGAGGTGGTATTTCAGAGTTATTTTAGTTTGCATTTCTTTAATCCAAAGTGATCCAAAGCATTTTTTTTCATATATAATATGTATACATCTATATCTATATATATATATATTTGTCAAAAAGGGGTTTTTTTTTGCATTTATTGAGATAATCATGATTTCTGTTGATTTTGTTATTTATATAGTCAATTGTGTTAATAGTTTTCCTAATTTTGAACCAGCCCTGCATTCCTGGTAAAAATCCCACCTGGTCATAATGCATGATTCTTGTGATATCTTGCTGTTATCTCCTTGCTAGTATTCTACTTTACATTTTTGCTTTAATATTCACTAGGGAAATGGGTCTATAGTTTTCTTTCTCTCTTTTTGCTCTTCTTGATTTAAATATCAGCATGATATTTGTGCAGTAAAAGAAATTTGGTAGAACTCTTTCTTTGCCTATTTTTCCAAATATTTTTTGCAGTATTAGAATCAGTTGTTCTTTAAAATTTTGAGAATTCATCTGGCCCTGGGGATTTTTTCTTAGGGAGTTCATAGATGGTTTGTATGATTTTTTTTTTTCTAAGATAAGGTTATTTAAGTAGTCTATTCCTCTTCTGTTAACCTGGGTGATTTATATTTTTGTAAATATTCATCTGTTTCAGTTAGATTGTCAGATTTATTGGCATATTGCTTTAATTTCCTCTTCATTGGTAAGTGAATTCACCCTTTTCATTTTTGATACTGGTAATTTGAATTTCTTCTTGTTTTTTTAATCAAATTAACAAATGGTTTGTCTATTTAATGGGTTGGTTTTTTTTTTTTTTTATAAAACCTACTTTTACTAGTTGTGAGAGTTTTCTTACAATTTTATTTATCTTTCCTTTGATTTTCAGGATTTCCAACTTGGTGTTTAATTAGGGATTTTTAATTTACTCCTTTTCTAGTTGTTTATTTGCATGCCCAATTCATTGATCTGTTCTTACTCTATTTCATTGGTGTAAGTGTTTAAATATATACATTTTCCCCTAAGTATTGCTTTGGCTGTGTCCTATAAATTTTGGTATGTTATCTCACTGTTGTCATTCACTTTAATGAATTTATTGTTTCTATGATTTATTCCTTGAATCATTCATTATTTGGAATTAGATTATTTAGTTTCCAATTAATTTTTTGATCTTTCTCTCCACTGCCTTTTATGACATGTATTTTTATTGCATTGTGATCTGAAAAGGATATATTTAATATTTCTGCTTATCTGTATTTTGTTGTAAGGTTTTTAGGCTCTAATAAATGGTCAGTTTTTGTGTGAATACCATATACTACTGAGAAAAAGGTACATTCTTTTCTATTCTCATTCAATTTTCTCCAGAGTTCTGAAATAACTAACTTTTCTAAAATTCTTTTTGCATCTTTAACTTCTTATTTATTTTTTGGTTAGCTTTATCTAGTTCTGAGAAGGAAAAGTTGAGGTCCCTTCACTAGTATAGTTATATTGTCTATTTCTTCTGTAACTCATTTAACTTCTTCAGAAATATAGACAGTAAAGCATTTGGTGCATGTATTTTTGGTGTTGATATTACTTCAAAATCTATGGTAACTTTCAGCTTGATTTAGTTTCCTTCCTGGTCTCTTTTAATTAACTTAATTTAATTAATAATCTCATTTTGCTTTTGCTCTGTCTAAGGTCATGCTTGCTACCCCTGCCTTCTTTGCTTCAACTTAAGTATAATAGATTCTGATCCATATCTACCTTTATTCAGTGTCTCTATGCTTCAAATGTATTTTTTGTAAACAACATATTATAGGATTCTGGTTTTTAATTGATTCTTCTATCAACTTCTGTTTTATAGGTGAGTTCATCCTATTCACATTTATAGTTAAGATAACTGTATTTCCCTTTATGCTATTTCCCACTCCACCCCCATTTATTCCTCTCTTTTGTCCCAACCTTGCCCCTCCTCACAAATGTTTTAATTCTGATCACCACCTCTCCCATCCTAATCCATCCTCCCTTCTATCAGTCCCCCCTCCCACCTTCTATAATCCCTATTCCTTTTCACTTCCTTATAGGGTAAAATAGATTTCTGTTTCCAATTGAACATGTATATTATTCCATTTTTTACTCAATTTTGAAAAGAGTAAAGTTTGTTTTGCCTGTTACCCCTCTTCAGTGTTCCCTCCACTATAATAGCTCTTTCATACCTTGTGAGATAGTTTATTATATTCTATCTCCCCTCTCCTTCCAGTCCAATCTTCTTCCTTGCCCCTTTATTTTATTTTTGGGGCATCATCCTATCAAAAGCATCCTATCTTAGTCACCATATATCAAAGCATCACCTTTATTGATGTCTCTAGCTGCTCATAGCCTCTCCCCCATAAAGTTTTTATATTTCCCTATAGATACATATTGTGTCCCCCAGTAGTATGTGACTTCCTTTAGGGAAGGCATGGTTTCATTTTGTTTTTATGTTCCCAGAAACTAACACAGTACCTGGCACATAGTAGGTGCCAATATAATATATACAATAAATACCTGCTTATTTATTTATTGGTTAATATGTTCATATGAGAGTCTCCTGAAAGATAGGTAAATATTTCTAATACCTATTACCTACAAATGATTGCTCTCTGATATGCTCAGAGAATATGTTTTGAGTGACTAACAAAATATTAAAAGTGTTATCAGCTGGCATCTGGTATCAAGTTATCATCTTGCCTGCTAGAAAGGTGGCACATTCTTACTTTGAAAAATTTTCCCTATGTTATAATTGCTAAAATCTGATTTGACTTTGACAGGAGGAAAGGAACCCACTTGAAAGTAGGGTGCTCCAGAACTGTTCATTGGAGATACCAGAGCATGCCAATTAATGATATTGTGTAATCTCATAGAATGAACAGCAGAAAAGGAAATACACCATTCTACCATCACTGGAGAGGTGGGGGAGGAGATAGGACAGGACAAAAGGAAGGCAGGAAGAATTGAGAAAGAGACCTGCTTCTGACACTATTTCACTGGATGTACCTGGTCAAATCATTTCATTCTCTCAGTCTCAATTTCCTCAACTGTCAAGGAATGATAATTCCTCTTGCATTTGCCTCAAAGTTTCAACAGAATTAATGGATACAAAAGAACTTTACAAATGAAAGTATCCTTTAAAATGTATCCTACCTCTTCATCACTGTGCAAAGTAAGGAAATGTATCAAAATTCCATATACCTTTCTTTTGGAAACAGTAACTTTATATCCCACCATGAAATACTTCTCTGAGGTTTCAAGAAAATGGCTTCAGGAAGATCACATACTTAAGAGTAATAATTCCCCACCAAATAACAGAAAAGCATTATGTCCACAGGAATAACATAAAATGTTTTTTTTTTTTTTAAATCAGTTACCATGTGCCAAGCACTATGAAAAACATACAGTATCTGCCCTCAAGGAGTTCACAATATGATGTTTGTGTCCATATGTCAAAGAATTACCATACAAAATGATACAGATTTAGAGATGAAAATTAATACATTAAGGACAAAGCATTCAACAAACACTAAGAGGACTCAGAGCTATTAATTTGGCTCCAGAGGACAGAAACAGGAGCAATACATCAAGGTTACAAAGAGGAGAATTTAGATTTGATGTTGAGGAAACTTTCTGGCTAAAAGTGAAATGAGGCACCTCAGGAGCTAGTGAGTCACTTCTTCCCCACCCTCATGTCCCTTATGGGAAGTCTTCAAGCAGAAGCCAAGTTAGCAAATGACAGATATTTTGTAGAGGGATTTCTCATGAGATAGGATTGGACTAGAGAGTTTCTGAGGTCCCATCTATCTCTCACATCGGCTAATTCTGGGAAAAAGACGCAGATTCTGCCTCATGCATTTACCAGATATATTGCCATAAAGAAATCATGGAACAGTTCTGAGTATGTCCACCTGCAAAATGACTTATTTTGATCTGTAAAATAATCTGAAAAATCAACTTTTATCTAGGGATAAAGGTTATTGGGAAGCTCAAATATAATTATATATGCAAATCACCTTATAAATCTGAAAGCATTATGGGAAGGTCAGCTATTATTTTTATTATTGTTGTTAATATAATTATGCTGTATTTTATTATTAATAATAAAGTTACTAATTGGGTTCTAATTGAGCTCAAATCTGGTCTCAGATATTTACTAGCTCTTCACCCTGGGTAAGTCAATTAAGCCTTTTTATAATTTCATCATCTATAAAATGAGCTGAGGAAGGAAATGGCAAAGTACTCCAGTATCTTTGCCAAGAAAACCCCAAATAAGGTCACAGAGAGTAAGGCATAACTAAAAAACAACTGAAGAACAACAAAAGCTAAGCTCTTAAGAGACCAAAAGAGAGGTGAAGTACATTCTAATCTAATTGGAAAATTTAGGGAAGATTTGATGAAAGTGGTGGTATTTAAGATGAACCTTTAAAAATGAGTAAAATTTTATCAGGCACATGTAGAAGGAAGGCATTCCAGTAATAGAGAACAACATGACCAGAGGAAGAGAGGCAAGAATAAATAAAATCTAACATGGACAGGATGGTCTCTGTTAGGGATACAATCACAATACCCCCAGAAAAGGGTATAATGTAACATCCAAAGTTTCTGTGTAAATAGAATAAACAAGGTTTACAAATCAAGTTCTTTACAGCTATGAAAAATATATAGTAAAAATATTATGATCACCCCAGTTTTACAGTTAAGGAAATGTAAGTTCATGAGTGGTTTGGGAATTCAGACATGCTTATTCAAATTGTAGATAGTAGAGAAAGATTTGAGTTTTGGGAAGATCAGCTGACTACACTGAATGAAGAAGTTAGATGTGAGGAGACACAGTAAAGGTTTTGTTATTATTTTGTTTTAATATGAGTGACTCCTTTTCAGGCAAAATTGGCAGATATATATATATTTCTCTTCTCTTTCTTTCTTTTTTTTTCTTTTTTGCTGAGGCAATTGGGGTTAAGTGACTTGCCCAGGGTCATACAATCAGGAAGTGTTAAGTATCTGAGTTTAGATTTGAACTCAGGTCTTCCTGACTTCAGGGCTGGTACTCTATCCACTAGACCAACTAGTTGCCCCAGCAGTAAATTTCTATATGGAAAATCTGTTTAATCATCTCCACTCAACAAAATACAACAGACTTCCAAGAAAAGAGGTTTGCTGTTAGAGGGATTGTCTGAGTCAAGTGTATTGTCTGTTCAAATTATGAGTGTCTCTTTACAGGGATTCTCAAGAAGCTTGAAGAGCTTCTATTGGCTTACCCTCCTTCAAAGGGAACTCCATTAATTCTACTCAGTTGCCTGAAACAAATGTTTAAAGACTCCTGGGATATGTGTACTGTAGATTTCTAGCTTCTTAAACTATAGTTCTCAACTCCAGGTGGGGTTTGCAAAATTTTGATTTATTATTAGTAAATGTTTGATTTGCATACATGTTTTACATAGTTATACTAGGGTCACATAAAAATTTCTTGGGCAAAAAGGGGACATAAGTGGAAAAAGTTTAAGAAGCCCTGCATAAATCATCCTGATTATCTGTTATTGTTTCCACTGTCTGTTTCTGTCACTATTCCTCTCTCTAGGTGCTTCTGAAATGTGGTGTTTCTCTCTGAGCTCCGACTACCAAAAGTTTTGCTACTGGCAAGGCCCAGCCACATGACTTATTGATGAGAGGTAACAAGGATACCCTAAAAAACAAACAAACAAACAAAAAACCACCTCTCCTTATTTTCAATTATTTATAATGGAAAAGGCTATCTAAATGACTCTGAAAGGAGTAGAACTTTACTGATGATGTGATTGTAGGAGGCACAATAGTGGAGAAGCATATTCTACTTTTTGCCTAAAGGAACTCTAGCATGTGTATTTTCATTATTCTCTCCAAATCTGTAAATTATCTGGATAGCTAGAACTGGTATACTATGGGTGACTCCATTAAAAACATAAGGAACAGGGGCAGCTGGGTGGCATAGTGGATAGAGCACTAGCCCTGAAGTCAGGAGGACCTGAGTTCAAATCTGGCCTCAGGCACTTAATACTACCTGGCTGTGTGACCTAGGCAAGTCACTTAACCCTAATTGCCTCAGATTAAAAAAAGACACAAGGAACATTTTTGGTGCGCATAAGGAGAAAAAGATAAACATTTGAAGCTAGCAGCACTATATTAAAACAAGAGAGAAAGGGTGGAGAGCAGAGGGGGAGGTGGGAGAAATTGGAACTTCTTTAATTGACACACAGGGGCTCTAAAAAGATACCAAGATTTTTACTTCAAATTTTTGTGTTAAATAAATTGTATCAATACCGAATAATTCATTTTTTGTGTAATTAGATCTTTTAAGAGGTCAATCCATCCTTAATTAATTAGTTGAAAACTCAGTTTTATAAGGAATAGGAAGCTTCTAAAATGTTACTTGTTTGGTTTTTTACTGTTTTTCTTTTGTCATTTTCAGTCACGTCTGACTCTATGACTCCTTTCTAGAATTTTCTTGGCAAAGATACTGGAGTGGTTTGCCATTTCCATCTCCAGCTTATTCTATAAGCATCTGAGTCAAACAGGGTTAAGTGACTTGCCCAAGGTCACACAGCCAGTAAGTATCTGACACCAGATTTGAATTGAGGTTCTCCTAACTTCAGGCCCAGCCTTCTATCCAACTGCCCATTCCAGTATCCTAATCCTTATTTAATTTCTTTTTATTCTGATCTGAATGATAACAATGAGAGAAGCCTGATACAGCCATTTCCAATCCCATCATATAGGTGATTGCTCCAACCTATATTAAGGAACAGCCTTATCTAGAACCACAGAACATTTATGCCATCCTAAAACTTCTCCCAGATTAAAAACAAAAACAAACAAACTTGAGCAGTATGGTTGGGTTCCCATATTGGGGAACCATATTGGTTGAAAAGATGCATTTCCTTCTTTACTACAAAATACCATCCTTCTCCACCCCCAATTACATAAATCCTTCAGGCCTCAGGATTTACTTTTTGATTGCAAATATTGTCAATACAATGGTGATATTCCTGTCCTGGAACTGCTCATTCAAGATATGTTCATCAAAAGTTCCATCCCGAACAATGGGTGCAAGCCAAGGAGTCAGGAGGGGGACATCAATGAGCCTAAGGAACGTGGAATCACAAGATTATATTGGGGCTGAGAATTTTAAATATCCCTTAGCTCAATCCCATCCTTTTTTGAGAGAAGAAAATGAGTCCCATTCAGTGAAAGAGATTTACCCCATTATAGACAGCTAAGTGACACAGTAGGAAGAATGTTGGGCTTAGAGTCAGAAAAACCTGATGTCAAATTCAGCCTCAGCCAATTACTGGCTGTGTCACTTTGCACAGGTGACTTACACCCCTTTTTGCCTCAGTTTCTTCAACTGTAAAGTTGAGATAATAATAGCACCTACCTCAAAAGGTTTTTGTGAGGCTCATGTTTGTAAAGGGCTTAGCACACAGTAGCTACCTAATAAATGTTTGTTCCCTTCCCCTTTCCTGTACTGATAATGATAATTTGCATCTATTGTTTCATTTAAGTCTCACTACAATCCAGGGATGTAGATGCTATTATTATTCCCATTTTACAAGAAACTAAGACCCTGAAAGTTTGTGATTTATCCAGCTGAAGTGATATCCCTTCTAAGTGAATGAAACAGAATATGAATCTATGTCTCCATAGTCATGTGCTACATTAAACTACAATTAGTAGAGCCATAACTGCAACTCTCCTTACTTCAGTTTCTTGGTGCCTTGTTTCTATATTCTATATTGGTGCCTTCTATTCTCTGTATTCCATTCCAAGATTTTTCTTCCTTATCCTTTTGTGGGAGGAATAATTTATATATTGTTGAAATTCAACTTTATTAAACGTTTGTCCACACCTGACCTCAATAATTCCACTAAAGCTGGAGATGGCTACAAGATGTTTTGAGATCCCCTTAGGTCCTAAATCTACCCAAAGCATTCTAGTTGTTCCCACAACTAGGACGTGTTTTGGATCCACCCAAGCAGGTGTTTTGGCTTCTCTCATTTTCTGTCTTCACCCAAATTCTACTGAATGTTTTCAGTTTGTTGTTCAATCTTTATTTTAGTCTTGTCTGATCTTCATGATCTTATTGAGGGTATTCTTGGCAGAGATAGAGTGATTCGCCATTTTCTTCTCCAGCTCATTTTACAGACAAAAAAACTGAAGCAAACAGGGTTAAGTGACTTGCCCAGGATCACACAGTAAGTATCTGAGGTCAGGTTTGAACTTTTTTAGAGGTGTCTTCCTGACTCCAGACGCTATACTCTATCCACTGTACCATGTAACTGCCTGAATTGAACATTTACATTGACTTATCTCTATCTTAATATATTTTTCTTTTTTTTTTTCTTTTTTTCGGTGAGACAATTGGGATTAAGTGATTTGCCCAGGGTCACACAGATAGGAAGTATTAAATGTCTGAGATCACATTTGAACTCAGGTCCTCCTGACTTCAGGGCTGCTGCTCTATCCACTGCATCATCTAGTTGCCCCTATACTTTGCTTTCAAATTGCCTTTTTTGCAACTTTGCTTAACTTTGTATAGGTGTCATTCCAGTAAGGCCACCCTTGCCTAAACTCTTTATAATGTCAACATTCCAGAACCTAGATGATAGAAAACCATATCTCCTTTCCAGCTCATTCTCCTCTACCCAACTACCTGATAAAATAAATTTCTTTCCACAACTACTTCAGATTTTAAGGTTTCTTCTTAGGAACAATACATCCATTTTCTCCTATCCACTGATTCAATGAGTAGTTTTTAATGTGCAAAACATTGTGGTTAACCACTAGGGATACAAAAGTAAAGCCAAATGAGATGCTATTCTATACTGACTACTGTGAGGATTTCTTAATTGGTCTGCCTCTCTCAAGTCTTTCCTCTCCACAATTTATCCTGTACACAACTTTGTAAGTGATTTTCCCCAAGTATAAATCTGACCATGTTTCTCTCCTACTTGATACTCTCCAGTGATTCCTATTAGCTTTAGTATTAAATGTAAATTGTCAGCTAACTCCAAACTACTATTCTAGCCTCACTCTGCATGACTTTACCTTCATGAACTCAAAACATATAGCGTCTTCACATGACATGCCATCACTCATCTTTATGTCTTTGCATAGGCTCTACCTCATGCCTAGAATGTATTCTTTCCTTACCTCTGCCTCTTGGAATTCTTTATTTCCTTCAAGTGTGTGACAGCTTTCCTGATCATGCCTATGGCTGGTATTTGCCCCACTCATATCTATTTTGAATATTTTGAAATATGGATATATATTTAAATAAGTATACATACATATAATTATATATACCATTGCTGTCTCCCTCAAAAAAACACAAACTTCTTGAGGGAACTATTTTATTTCTCACTTTGTATCTCCTGGCATATAGTAAATACGTAATAAAAATGATGATAAAAGATCATTTGATTTTATTCAATTAACAATCAAAATATCACTCGTTAATATATGGTTGAGGGGGGGAAATTGAAATATTCCTTATTCTCCAGTGACAGAAAATGAGTGAAAATGCAGTTAATGGTGCAAAAGGAAGCCAAGGAGAGTGTGTCTTCACAACAGAGTAAGAGTTCAGAGTTCAGTAAGAGCCAGAAAACTGAAGGAAGGTGGGGGGGGGGGGAGGAAGAGAAACATTTAAGATGAAAAAAATTTGTTGCCTCTGGAACTGGCATTCCAAAAGCAAAATAACTTTAAAGTAGGATTTTGAGAAGTTTAGGTTGAAAGAATGGGAATATGAGATCAGATAGCAGGGAACAAGACATGAGATTTGAATGATGACCATAGGGAATTTAGAATCACTAGAAAGGTGCCATATAACCAGTGGGGATTTTAGTGTCAAACTTGGTCATTATGCTTTTGCAATACTTAATTTTAATTGTTTTGTTCTTGCTCTTTCTATTTATATCATTATGCATATAGTTTTCTTGGTTATGTTTGCTTCATTTTATATCATTCATAAAAGCCTTCTCATGCTTTTATATATTTCATAATTTTACAATATATATTTATATATTTCATATTTTTTACAACACATGAGTATTCCATTATAGTCATGTACTTCAATTTGTTTAGCCATTCCCCAGTCAGTCGGAATCTATTTTGTTTTTAGTTTTTGCTAAGATAAAAAATATTGCTATGAATATTTTGATGTATATGGGATTTTTTTTGACTGTTGACTTCCATGAGATATATGCTTAGCAGTGAGATCTCTGAGCAAAAGGATAAGGATGGTTTAGTTACTTTTTTTGTACAATTGTTCATTGTTTTCCATATTTTTAGCTAGTTCACAACTCCACTAACAATACAAGTGTATCTCTTTTTTTCACAACTCCTCCAACACTGGCTATTCCCATGTTTCATCATCTTTACCAATCTGTTGGGTGTGAGGTAAAATCTTAGAGTTTCATAAAAATTGGATTTTGCTTATTATTTGTGTTTGAAGCAATATTTTATATTGTAGTTAATAGTTTATGGTTGTTAAAAAAAACACCATTTGTTCATATTCTTTCACCATTTATCTATTGGGGGATAACTTTGGATCTTCTATGTTTTTATTAGTTACCTATACAATATATATCTGATCCTTCTCAGAGATCTTTTAATACCAAAAATTTTCCTCAGTTGACTATTTCCCTTTTTCTCCTATATGTATTGATATTCTTTGTACAAAACCTTTTCAGTTTCATGTAATCAAAAATTTATGTTTTATCTTTCATACTTTCTTTCATCTTTTGTTTAGTTAAGAACTCACTCCCTAGCCATAACTGTAAAGGATACTTTATCTGATTCTTTTTCAATTGATTATAGCATGATATTTAAGGCTTTCTTATATGCAATGAACAAATCCAGAAGTTTTTCCCACAAATACAAAAGTAAAGCAAAGATATTCACTTTCTTAGATATTGTAAGACATAGTTCTAGAAATGATAGCAATAAACCTGAGTAAGAAATTAAAGACATGCATCAAAACCATTTGGTACTGGCTAAGAAATAGAGTAGTCGATCAGTGGAATAGGATAGAATCACAAGACAAACTAGGCAATAACTATAGCAATTTAGTCTTTGATAAACCCAAAGACCCCAGCTTTTGGGATAAGTATTCACTATTTGACAAAAACTGCTGGGAAAACTGGAAACTAGTGTGGAAGAAATTAGGGCTTGACCCACATCTAACAAACACCACATACCAAGATAAGATCTAAATGGGTTCATGATCTGGATATAAAGAGTGATACTATAAGTAAATTAGAGGAACGTAATATAGTTTACCTCTCAGACCTATGGAGATGGAATAAATTTATGTCCAAAGAAGAACTGGAACTCTTAATTGAAAACCAGATAGATAACTTTAACTCTATTAAGTTAAAAAGTTTTTGTACAAACAAAATCAATGCAGACAAGATTAGGAGGGAAGCAATAAATTGGGAAATCATCTTTACATTTAAGAGTTCTGATAAAGGTCTCATCTCTAAAATATATAGAGAATTGTCTCATATTTATAAAAATTCAAGCCATTCTCCAATCAATAAATGGTCAAAGGATATGAACAGACAATTTTCAGAGGATGAAATTAAAACTATTTATAGTCATATGAAAAGGTGCTCCAAATCATTATTGATCAGAGAAATGCAAATAAAGACAACCCTGAGGTACCACTTCACACCTGTCAGATTGGCTAAAATGACAGGAAAAGTTAATGATGAATGTTGGAGGGGAAGTGGGAGGGCTGGGACACTGATGTATTGTTGGTGGAGCTGTGAACGGATACAGCCATTCTGGAGAACAATTTGGAGCTACGCTCAAAAAGTTATCACACTGTGCATACCCTTTGACCCAGCAGCATTTCTATTGGGCTTATATCCCAAAGAAATCATAAAGGAGGGAAAGGGCCCCACATGTGCAAGAATGTTTGTGGCAGCCCTTTTTGTAGTGACTAGAAATTGGAAATTGAATGGATGCCCTTCAATTGGAGAATGGCTGAATAAATTATGGTATATGAATATTATGGAATGTTATTGTTCTGTAAGAAATGACCAGCAAGATGATTTCAGAGAGACTTGGAGAGACTTACATGAACTGATGCTGAGTGAAATGAGCAGAACCAGAAGATCATTATACGTGGCAACAACAGTACTATATGACGATCAATTCGATGGACATGGCTCTCTTCAACAATGAAATGCTTCAAACCACCTCCAATTGTTCACTGAAGAAAGCCATATACACCCAGAGAGAGGGATGTGAAATGTGGACCACAACATTCTCATACTCCTTGATTGATGTTTGCTTACATTGTGTTTCCTTTATCTGATATATCTTTTGTGTAGATAAGATTTTTCTTGCACAACAATGATAAGTTTGGAAATATGTATACATATATTCTATTTGCCAATATTTTAACATAATTAACATGTAGTGGATATCCTGCCATCTAGGGGAGGGGTGGGGAGTTGGGGGGAAAAATTTGTAACAGAAAGCTATGTAAGGGTATTGTTGAAGAATTACCCACACATATGTTATGCAAATAATTTTTTTAAAAAAAATAAATAAATGAAAATTAAAAAAAGAAAAAGAAATTAAAGACATGAATATAGACAAAGGAAAAAATTATCCCAATTTGGTGATAATAACTTGGCTTAGAAAATTCTAATGAGGGGCAGCTAGTGTAGTGGATAGAGCACCAGCCCTGAAGTCAGGAGGACCTGAGTTCAAATTCTGGACTCAGACACTTAACACTTCCTGGTTGTGTGACCTTGAGCAAGTCACTTAACCCTAATTGCCTCAGCAAAAAAATAAAAATAAAAATTCTAGTGAAATAGGAAGGAGCATATATAGCATAGCAATACTTCACAAAGATAGAAAAGTAGGAATACTAAATGGATCTTTTAGCCATTATACTGTAATAATCAATTGATCCAGTAGTGTCACTACTGAGTCTGTATCCCAAAGAGATCATAAAAAAATGGAAAAGGAGCCACATATGCAAAAATGTTTGTAGCAACTCTTTTAGTGATGGCAAGCAACTGAAAATTGAGCAGATGTCCATCAATTGGGAAATAGTTGAATAAGTTATAGTATATTAATGTAAAGGAATTCTTTAAGAAATGAGCAGGCTGATTTCAGAAAAGCCTGTAAAGACTTACATGAACTGATGCTGAGTGAAGTGAGCAGAACCAGGAGAACATTATACATAGTATGCACAGCAAAATTGTGTAGTGAACTATGATAGACTTAATTCATTTCAGCAATACAGTGATCTAACACAATTCCAATAGACTGGTGATGGAAAATACCATTTGCATCCAGAGAGAAAACTATGTGTATCAGAGCTTATCATTTTCACCTTTTTTTGTTTATTTGTTTTTTTTTCCTTTTTCATGGTTTTTCCTTTTGTTCTGATTTTTCTTTCACAACCTGACTAATAAGAAAATATGTTTAAAATGATTATACATATATTACCTATATCAGATTACTTACTGTCTTAGGGAGCGGGGAAGGAAGGAAGACGAGGAAGGAAAAAAATTTGGAACTCAAAATCTTACAAAAATGAATGTTGAAAACTATCTTTACATGTAATTAAAAATAAAATGATATTGAGAAAAAAGTAATAATCATAAGCATGATATGATAATGTGATAATCAATAATATAAGCAAAGTAACAGGTTTAAAAAAATCCCACAAAAGTCAATGACATCTATATAACAGCAAAATCCAAGAGGAATAATAAGAATATCCTACTCAAAATAATTACAAAATTCATAAAATATCTGCCCCTGCTCCTCCTATTTCCCAAGACTTTAAAGGTTCCTTAATGTAGAAGCAAATTACTTAATCATGATTCTAGCCTTTCCTAATCACATTTGATTAATTCCATGAGCTACTTTACATAATAAATGACCAATTTTTGTAATCTTTGATAAATGCCTATATCATTATTTTTCATGTTGTGAATTGAATCAATATGGTCTCCCAAATATATTTCATATTTTTATTTCAAATTGAAATGCCCAGACGAGAGAAAATACAGGACAGCCAAAATAATTTTATTTTAAGAGCATTTATTAGCTAGCCAGCGACTGAACCTCGCCAGTGCAAGACTAAGGGGATCAGTCCTGAGAAGTTTCAGGGACAGAATGTTTAGAAACACTTATCACACTAAAAATTTCTTTCCCAGGCAGGCGGTAAAGGTTAACAGGGAGGCAGCATTTTTTTTTTTTTTTTACTTTTTTCTCAGCAGTTCATGGAACTTATTTTTTTTTATTTAATTTAATTTAATTTTTATTTTATTTTATTTGCAAAACATATGTATGGGTAATTCTTCAACATTAACCCTTACATAGCTTTCTGTTACAAATTTTTCCCCCCTACTCCCCGCCCCTCTCCTAGATGGCAGGATATCCACTACATGTTAATTATGTTAAAATATTGGCAAATCGAATATATGTATACATATTTCCAAACTTGTCATTGTTGTGCAAGAAAAATCTTGTCTACACAAACGATATATCAAATAAAGGAAACACAATGTAAGCAAACATCAATCAAGGAGTATGAGAATGTTATGTTGCGGTCCACATTTCACATCCCTCTCTCTGGCTGTATATGGCAACTGACTCCCTAAAGGACTATGGGTTGGAATTCCCTGATCCTTGTTCTGGTTCTCATTTTTGGACTGCGATTTCCCCATGCTTCCTTCCTATGTTGGTGTAGGTTGTCCTATCACCAAATAAGCAGTCCCCTGAGAAAGCCCCGGGGTGTCCTTTCCTTGAGGTCAGCAGTCCCCCAAAATTTTAGAGAGCTAGTCTCTCCCTCTCCCTGAAGTACAAATCATTCATTACATGGATGATATTCTTGCAGCATATGTCAATGCAGATACTTTAGATCAAGTATTGGATGAGGTCAGGAATGAACTTGAACACCACGGCTTGAAAACAGCTTTTTTTTTTTTTTTTTTCTGAGATCTGGGTGAATTTATCTGATTTTTGTATAACAAAGGACCTAAAACTGAAATGCTACTACAATAAAATCAACTTTTAACTATATTTCAATTTGCATTACATTCAATTAAAGAGAAAAGGATGGGAAAGAGGCAAAAGGCAGAGGGAGAAATGCTGAAATAGAAACAAACGGGGTGGGTGAGGAGACAGGAAGTGAGATACAAAGAAAGCTAAAGACTCTGGCGGAGAAGAGGGAAGAGAAACATCAAGGACGGAACTCTAGTGTGTGAGACAGATTCAGAAAGACAGAAACACACACACACACACACACACACACACACGCCCGTAGCCTGACCCCCAGGCTAGGTAGGAAGCTGTATCCCAAAAGCCGCCCTGACTATGTGGCTGGCCTCAGTTTCCCCGTTTCGAGTAGCCCCCCCAAGCTCCTCCCTCCTCACGTCCAGTTCCGGGCCCGGGCTCCCCAGTGGAACTGCTTTTTTTTTAGGCCCCCAGGCGGTGCGGGGTGAGGGGGGGGGGAAGGGTAACATCAACCTTCCTCCCGGGCGGAGCTCAGAGCCACGGGCCTCGGGGAACAGTGTCTCCAGTTCGTAGTTGAATTTCAGGGACCGAACTTGACTCTAGCTTTGGCCGGTCTGGAGGTCCTACTTGGCGCCGACTGTATGCCAGGGTTCATTTCTGGAGCAGAGTCCACCAGGTTCGACAGAGTAGCGAAAACAGCTTTTCAAAAGATATATATATGTGGAATATTATGAATTAGAAATAAAATTGGGATCCCTATTGATCAGTTGCAACTCTTATATGATTTGTTAAGGCGTCCCAGTAAATTGAAATAAAAAGGATATATAGCTGTGGTCCATGTTAGGGGACATCAGACTGGAGATTCCTTTATAGCAAAGGGAGAACCTGCTGATCCTGAGGAGATGGTTCTGATACCAGCTCTACCTTTGCACATGCCTCCACCATCATACACCCTGGATGAGGCGCTAGGAGCCCAGGAGGACACTAAGGGTCATTGGTTCTTGCCTGGTGGAAGGGAGGTCCTGATCAAAGAAGGTATGAGACATCTACTTCAATACCTACATCTGGGGAGCCATTGGGATGTCCAAAACCCATGTGATGTGGGGCTCACAAAATTTTCAACACCTGGGTTGTACCATTAGCCCCGCAAGTGGTAGATGGCTGCCTTATCTGTCGAAGGACAAATAAAACAGCTCTCTGGCGGGCTCCACAGGGTGGAAGGCTCCCTGGCATCAGACCCTTTCAGAGTATACTGAATTGCCCCCTGTGGGGCATCTCAAATACCTGCTGGTCCTCATGGACCACTTAACATCTTGGGCAGAGGCATATCTCCTTTGTCATGTCACCCTTTGGTTGTGGCTAAGGTCTTCTTAGAACAAATCATCCCGAGGTATGGGCTGGTGGAGCGCATCGATTCTGATCAAGGTACACACTTGAGGGCCAAGTTTTTGCAATCTTTAATGAAAGCCTTAGAGATAACTTGGGAGTTTCATACTCCATGGCATCCTTCTTCCTCAGGAAAAAGTAGAAAGGATGAATCAGGTGATTAAAAGACTATAGAAACTCGGTTACCTTGGATGAAGTGTCTCCCTTTGACTTTACTGAGAATCAGAACAAAACCCTGGAGAGATATTGGGCTGTCCCCATATGAATTGTTATTTGGTTACCTATGTGGGCCTTGGCAAATAGCAGAATATATGAGGAAAAATGAAAAGGGAGTTCTTATCCGGCCCTGGTACCAATGGGCTTGGCAGCATTCAACTTGAAATGTCAATATCAGGATTAATTAGACTGAAATTCTTCTTTTTGCCTGGAAATGGTGTGAATCATTTAGGAATCCAGTTATATGATAATTTGGAGCAAGAGAAACGGAGCATTGATACTTCCCTAACACAGACTGGGGTACTGATGGATGGGGAGATACATGGCCACCTGAAAGAATAATCCGAGAGTATGGACCAGCCACCTGGGCTCAAGATGGTAGTTGGGGATACAGAACTCCTATTTATATTTTAAATAGATTAATTTGACTCCAAGCTGTCTTGGAGATTGTCACTAATCAGACAGCAAAAGCCCTGGACTCATTGGCAGATCAGGCAATCCAAACCAGAGAGGTAGTTTTACAGCACAGATTGGTTTTGGATTATCTACTGGCAGAGGAAGGGGGAGTGTGTGGAAAGCTGAATCTTTCTACTTGCTGTATGCAAATTGGCAATAATGGGAAAATAGTGAAGGAGATTGCCAAAGATATTAAGAAACTATTACACGTCCCTGTGCAAACCTGGAGTTCTCCGTTCAGTACATCATGGTGGTCCTGGTTCAGTGGTAGCTGGTGGAAGCATGGTTTGGATTAATTGCTTTAAGTGGAGTAATACTTTTACCAATTTGTCTACCTTGTATAATATGTATTGTTACTGGGATAGTACTTTATACAGTTGCCAGGGATGTACTGCTCCCTGGCTCTCCCAACTCTGGACTACTTTGATCCATTGTGGGTACTCATGAGTTCCTGAATAAAGCCTTTGTTCTATACCTTGAGATGCCTCTGATTATTAAGATTTGATTATTAAGATAAGGGCCTGAATATCCCACACATCAGGAAATCAAGTGAATTGGATTTAAATGAGGGAGGGCAAGGTCACCTGCCTCACTTTCCCCTCCAGAGCCATCTGGGCTCAGTGACAAGATATAGATGAGGATGACTGCAAATGACTGGAGAAGCTAAGGTCTTTAATAGGTCTCAAGTTTGACTGAGGTTACACCCATTTAGTGATTAAGCTAAACTGCTCTATCTAAACTGAAACTAGTGTTATTTATATTCACTCTGAGTCAATTAGGACCCAGACAATGACCAACTGGTGAGACCTATTGTGGGCCAATCAATGAGAGCCAAAGTGATTTGGATTTAAGGCTTGGTCCTTAAGAAAGAAATCTAGTTGTCACAACCCAATATATCTTGTGGGGAAGGGGTTCAGAAAAAAATATATAGATAGATAGATAGATAGATATAGATAGATATACACACACACATATATGGAGAGAAAGAGAGAGAGAGAGACAGACAGACAGACAGACAGACATATATTTTTTAACATTCCTTTGGGCAGAGCACCTGAAGGTAAGAATATGATACTTGGTCAGACACTCTGAAGGTCTTCCCTTCCCAGATTGGAATTTTCTTTTAATCTCGACAAAAGAGGCCATTCTCTGCCTCATTACTTATCTAGCCATAATCACTGATTGGGCATTGCCTCATTCCAACTGAGACCTTTTAAAGACCTTAGTTTAAAATGATCCAGGTCTCTCACTGAATCCAGGACCATCTCCAGTCATCCTGATCTATATCTGGCCACTGGACCCAGATGGCCCTGGAGGGAAAAGTGAGACAGGTGACTTTGCTCAGACTTCCCTCACTTAAATCCAACTCACTTGCATATCATGGCATCACCTCTCTGATGTCATGGACCTCTTGAGAAGAGATACAAACAAAGCAAGAATAGCTCTCTCCAAAGTTACCAGTGATTTTTTTTTAATAATAAGTTTTCAACATTCATCTTTGTAATACCTTGTGTTTCACATTTTTCTCCCTCCCCCCTAGCTTTCCCCTCCCCTAGGCAGCAAGTAATCCAATATATTACCAGTGATTTCTTAAATCTAATGACCTTTTCTCAGTCCTCAAACTTGACTTTTGTAAAGCCTTTGATACCATTAATTCCTTTCTTCTCCTTGATACTTCATCTCCCTAAGTTTTCTGAGACATGAGCTAACCTGAGCTTTTTCCTACCTATCTCACTGCTCCTTCCTATACTATTTCACTTTTTGATATCATCAACTCTCAAGAGTTTCAATGATCATCTCTCTTCTGATAATTCTCAGATCTACTTATCTAGCCAGCCCTAACATCTCTGGCTGACTTTTACATACCCATCTTTAACTCTCATCAAACATCACATATTGGATGTTCCATAGACTCTTAAACTCAACCTGACCAAAACTAAACTCATTATCTTTCCCTTTAAATCCTCCCCTCTTCCTAACTTCCTCATTACTGTTGAAGATACTACTATTCTTACTGTAGTTGAGGCTTGCAAGTTATTAACTTCTCATTCTCTTTCACCTCCTATATCCAATATTTTGCCAGGTTTTGTCAAATTTACCTTTATAATATCTCTCACATACTCTCCCTCCTTTCCCCTGACATTGCCACAACCTTGGTACAAGCCTTCATCTCCAATATCCATTCCCGGATTTTGCAATGGCCTCCTGATTGGCCCACCACCCTGTGAACTAGTATCACAGTGTTTGGCATATAGTAAGTGTTTAATAAATGCTGATTGGTTATTGACTGACTAATGTAATTTTACTTCTTTTAGCCTCAGTTTTCTTATTTGTAAAATGTGAATAATAATAACTCCTAGTCATCAAATGTTAGGATCAAATGTGATAACATATCTAATTTGCAAACCTTAAAACACTATATAAATGTCAGTTATTATTATTAATGCTTACCTGATTCCCTTGGTTGGTAGTACTCTCTCCTCTAGTTATCTTGAATAAGTCTTTCTGTATATATGTAGTTTCCCACCAGTAGAGTGAGTTCCCAGAGAAGGCCTTTATGAGTGTCCCTCTCCCCATCCATAAATTAAGTAGATTAGACTAGAAGACTTCAGAGTTCCCTATGTCTATATTTCTACAACTTTTAATTCCATAGCAATAAGACTCTAATAAGGCATTGCTGTGAATAGATCTTTGAACTTACTTTAGAAACAGATGATATAATACTCAATGTATCTTTTTGTAAAGTAAGCAGACATCCAAAGTGCTTAAAAGAAGTTTGTCCCCTCATCTCATCTAAGTTATAGCCTTGATTACATCTAGATTATTTTTTTCTTACCATTACAAATTTAGATTTGAGCTGAGATCCTGTCCAAATTGTTTATAAGTTTTATACCTTGGTGGCCAGACTATTGAACCTTAAATAGTTGGACCATCATTTTTCATTTTCTCATTTATGTCTTGCCAAGAAAAAGCAACATGAATTAACTTTTGTTTTCCTTCTGGATTTAAAACTTTGTCTTTGGAGTCATGTATCTATTGTTTCCAAAGGTTATATCTATAACAACCCCTCCCCTTACTTATATATATCCAGGCAGGTAGCCAACATCAATATTATCCACAGCAAGCACTTGGAACTGTTACTCAGCCATTCTGCAAAAAAGAAATTATAGATTATTTGAGGCCTTCTTTACCAATTTAGTAATCCTCTAATTCTAGATTTTCTTTTAGCATGCACTGGTAACTCAGGAATAAAATCTAACACTGGTTAATTTGAAGGTTGCTAGCCACTCTCATAATCCAAGAATCTCAAAGGTGTAAGGCACCTCAAGGTCCTTGATAGGCAATCATCTGATTTCTGCTTGATTTATTACAGACATAGAGAGCTTCCACGGTTAACAGGCAGCTCATTCTATTACCAGATCTCTCTAATCATCCTAATGCATTCATTCAACATGAATTTATTCCCATTATAAATCAATAATTGATCAAATAATATAAATAAATAGACCTAAAAAAAGAACCACAAAGTAACAACTATATGAGAGGCTGTCCAAGTCAATCACAATAAGAGAACTGGAAATTGAACCAATTATGAGGTTTCATTTTGTACCCAGCAAAATGACAAGAATGATAAAAAATGGAAATAATATTGAAGGGGCTTCAGAAAGTTAGATAAACTAATACACTATGGTTGAAGTTATGAATTGATCCCACCATTCTAGAAAATGATATGAAATTATCTTCCAAATCTTTCCCCCAAAAAAAGAGATTAATATATTCATACTCTTTGACTCATAGATTTCATTCTTAGGTATGTATCACAAGAGGTCAAAGACTGAAAAAAAAAAAGTCCTATTCATTCCAAACTATTAATAACAACATTTTATGTGGTAGCAAACAATTAGGAGCAAAGTGGGTGCCCATCAAGTGGGGGATGGCTAAACAAAATATGGTATGTGAATGTACTGGTATATTATTGTGCCATAAGAAATGGCCATTATGAAGAATTCAAAGAAGCATCAAAATACATATATGAACCGACTCAGATTGAAAAAATAGAACTAGGGGCAGGTAGGTGATACAGTGGATAGAGCACCAGCCCTAAAGTCAGGAGGACCTGAGTTCAAATTTGATCTCTGATACTTAATGCTTCCTAGCTGTGTGACCCTGGGCAAGTCACTTAACCCCAATTGTCTCAGCAAAAAGCAAAAAAAGAAAAAATAGAACTAGAGAAAATAAACATAATAATAATAACAAAGAAAAGAGAACAACAAAAAAAAGAAAAGAAAAAAAAAAACCCGAGTGCGATATATTTATAATGACCAAGCTTTGCCCTAGAGAAGAATGTTTAAAATGTATCTCCTTCCTATATTAGGGAGGCAAAACATGGTTCTTGTATTGGTTTTGATAAAGTGCTTTTCTTTTCTTTTCTCTTCTTTTCTTTTTTCTATTTCTAATTGTAGCATTCAAGGTCTGAGCTGATTCTAGCCACATCACTTTCTATTCTTCTCCCTGAACCTTTTTCTTTCACTCCTCCGATCTATGCATTGTCCCATTTTTAAGATTTTGAATAGCTCATTTTTGCTTTTTGTAATGCCTTACTCACTGTTCTATATTGATTTAAATTTTTCTTCAAGACATCTCAGCAAGATGGCTACATTAAATGTGAGGCAGACTACCTAACTTCAGCAAAATTCTCAAATTCACAGACTGAACAATGATCAATCATTTCAATGAAAAACTACAGTAAGTACATCCTAGACCTATACAAGATATCTCCAAAAAACCTGAGCACAGAAAAGGGGACAACCAGTAAAGCCAGAGGTGATGCAAGATATCTTCCAGTGGTAACTATTTACTGGTCATAGACACATGTTTTCTGAAAGACTCTGTGGCTAAAAGAACAAAAACCTAAAGATTTTTTCATAAATGTTCTAGGGTACTCAGATGGCACCACAGTAACCTTAGATGGACTAGAAAGTGACAATAGGTATAACTAGGTATCAGCAAATTGTAGCATCATGCAGATTAAAATGCCCCAGGATCATGGGCACTGAAGTAAAAACACCCTAATCTAAGACACCAGAGAAGATCCTAAACATCCAATATTCTGGGATCTGAGGGGTAAAGCCAAAACGGTGGAGAGAATCCAGGAAATTGCTTGAACTCTCCTAGTTTCCTTTGAAAAAAATGGGAACCCAAGTCTCTGAACAGATTCTGGAATAACAGATCCCACAGACGGAATGAAACAATTTTCTAGTTCATAATAGCTTGGAAAGACTTCTGGAAAGCTCAGTCTCACTTGAATAAAAGGGGAGCACAACCCAACACAAATGCTTTGGACAAGCCAGCAGAGGAATCTTAGGCATCCTCAGTCCTGGCTCAATAGAACAACGTCTCAGTGCAGAAGGCAAATTGCCAGCTTAGGACGCCAAACAACAATAACATTACTAGGGGGCTACCCTCAGCTGTGAGCAAATCACCAAACACAAGAGGCCCTGATCTCAAAGCCAAAGTTCAAAGCTAAATAAGAAGCTTGGAACAGCATTCCTTATGCCCCAGGAGCAGAGTTCAATCTAAAAACCACAAAATAGGAGAAAGAAAAAGAGAAATATATATTCAGACAGACAGACAGAGAGTATTAGGAGCTACAGTCAGAATCCCCAGGATTTAGCAGTTTCTACAATAAAGGATCAGGGGATCTTGGATACCACATGGAAATGTTAAAAAAAAAATTAATTGTGGGGCAGCTAGGTGGCACAGTGGATAGAGCACCAGCCCTGAAGTCAGGAGGACCTGAGTTCAAATCTGAGCTCAGACACTTAACATTCCCTAGCTGTGTGACCCTGGGCAAGTCACTTAACCTCAACTGCCTCAGCAAAAAAAAAAAAAAAAAATTAATTGTACATGTATAACATATCAGATTGCTTGCTATCTTGGAGAATAGGGAGATACACTATTTGACAAAAACTGCTGGGAAAATTGGAAACTAGTGTGGAAGAAATTAGGGCTTGACCCACATCTAACACCACATACCAAGATAAGATCTAAATGGGTTTATGATCTGGATATAAAAAGTGATATTATAAGTAAATTAGAAGAATGTAATATAGTTTACCTTTCAGACCTATGGAGATGGAATAAATTTATGTCCAAAGAAGAACTGGAACTCTTAATTGAAAACCAGATAGATAATTTTGACTATATTAAGTTTAAAAGTTTTTGTACAAACAAAACCAATGCAGTCAAGATTAGGAGGGAAGCAATAAATTGGGAAATCATCTTTACATTTAAGGGTTCTGATAAAGGTCTCATCTCTAAAATATATAGAGAATTGTCTCATATTTATAAGAATTCAAGCCATTCTCCAATCGATAAATGGTCAAAGGATATGAACAGACAATTTTCAGAGGATGAAATTAAAACCATTTCTAGTCATATGAAAAGGTGCTCCAAATCACTATTGATCAGAGAAATGCAAATTAAGACAACCCTGAGGTACCACTACACACCTGTCAGATTGGCTAAAATGACAGGAAAAGATAATGACGAATGTTGGAGGGGATGTGGGAAGGCTGGGACACTGATGCATTGTTGGTGGAACTGTGAACGGATCCAGCCATTCTGGAGAGCAATTTGGAACTATGCTCAAAAAGTTATCAAACTGTGCATACCCTTTGACCCAGCAGTGTTTCTAATGGGCCTAGATCCCAAAGACATCATAAAGGAAGGAAAGGGCCCCACATGTGCAAGAATGTTTGTGGCAGCCCTTTTTGTAGTGGCTAGAAACCGGAAACTGAATGGATGCCCATCAATTGGAGAGTGGCTGAATAAATTATGGTATATGAATGTTATGGAATATTATTGTTCTGTAAGAAACGACCAGCAGGACGATTTCAGAGAGGCCTGGAGAGACTTGCATGAACTGATGCCGAGTGAAATGAGCAGAACCAGGAGATCATTATACACGGCAACAACAATACTATATGATGATCAGTTCTGATGGATATGGCTCTCTTCAACAATAAAATGTTTCAAACCACTTCCAATTGTTCACTCAAGAAAGCCATATACACCCAGAGAGAGGGATGTGAAATGTGGACCACAACATAACATTCTCATACTCCTTGATTGATGTTTGCTTACATTGTGTTTCCTTTATCTGATATATCGTTTGTGTAGACAAGATTTTTCTTGCACAACAATGACAAGTTTGGAAATATGTATACATATATTCGATTTGCCAATATTTTAACATAATTAACATGTAGTGGATATCTTGCCATCTAGGGGAGGGGTGGGGAGTTGGGGGGAAAAATCTGTAACAGAAAGCTATGTAAAGATCAATGCTGAGGAACTACCCATACATATGTTATGCAAATAAAAATTTTAAAAAATATTTTTAAAAAAAGAGAATAGGGAGATAAGAGGAGGGAGAAAAAAAATTGTAACTCAATCTTTCAAAAATGAATGTTGAAAAACATTTTTACATGTAATTGGCAAAACAATATACTATTAAAAATATTGCTTGTTTGTTTTTTTAAAGAAAAACATACAAAAAAATATTCAATATTCCGACCCTCAAAGATCAAAGGAAACCTAAACCTATGATGTGGGAGTCAGCACAGGATTCCAGGGAACTCAGGGAAAGATCAAGCAGAGTTAATGACCTGAAGCAAAAGTTCAGGAAAAGTCTAAGTCTGATCCTGACACAGAGCTCAAATTCAAAAACTAAAGCTGAAGAAACAAGTAAATCAAATCAAATAAAAAAACCAATATGAAAATTATTATAAAACAGAAAATTTTCCCAAAAAAAGGAGTGAATAATGCTACTACAAACATAAACAGAAATGAAGCAAGAGATTAAAAAATAATTGCAAAATCTATGGAGGAAAGAAATAGAAGAGAATTAAAAGAATTTAAAAGTTAATTTTACCTAAATAATAGACTCCCTGAAAACCATGGGACTAGCCAATTCACAATAGATGTGGCAAATTTGACTAAAAATAAAAGGAGATCTTGAACCAAAGACAAAAAGACAAAAGAGTTAGGTTTTTAACCAACAATAACTTAGACTGTAAAGCTAAATATCATCCTTTGGGAGAGAAAAATAGGGCTTTTAATAAAAACAGAAAATTTTCAAACATTTCTGATAGAAACACACAAGATGTAAATATACCAGATTCAAGAGGCTCTTAGAAAGGTAAAAATTATTTCAATAATTGTAATGTAATGTAATAATTTCAATAATTATAAAATTAAGTCAAGTGGCTCATTGGATAGAGTGCCAGGCCTGGAGCCAGGAAGACTCATCTTTTGGTCTCAGACACTCACCAGCTCTGTGTGAGCCTGGGCAAGTCACTTAACCTTAATTGCCTCAGTTTCCTCATCTGTAAAATGAGCTGGAGAAAGAAATGGGAAACCACTCCAGTATCTTTGCCAAGAAAATCCCAAATGGGATCACAAAGAGTAGGACGCAACTGAAAAACAACTGAACAATGACAAATGATTTGTAATGATTTATGGGACAGCTAGGTAGTGCTGGAATGGTAAGGAGAGAGAGAGAGAGAGAGAGAGAGAGAGAGAGAGAGAGAGAGAGAAATTTTTTAAATATAACAGAAAAGAAGTTCAGAAAGAAGCAAGACAAGCAGGACAGTTTTGAAAGAAATGTGTAGAATTTATTACATACTGTTTTTTAAAAAGCAAGCATTATGAAACAGAGATTCAGTTTCATAGGGAATATATATATATATATATATATTTGCATTCTGCTATGTGTGCAGTAATTCAGAGAAGGGGGGGGTATCCATATGTGAAAATTTAGAATTTTAAAAATATCTTCCCTCAAGGCCCAGATCAATTCCCATCCCTCCAAGATGTTTCTGCTCCCTTGGAAAAGGACTAACCATTGAGTTCTGGTTAGTCCTCAAGGATATTCATGACTGAGTTCTGTGCCAAAGGTGATTGGTGACTCAGGTAGAGAGGGCCACATATTAAATGGCTTCCATTCTTTTAGTGGGCTGGTGTTCTTTTGGAACTCATGAATAAAGAGCCATAAACTCCACCTGTTAGACATGCTAATGATAAATGTGACGTGCCTTAATTGTAAGAGAACAACTATCCTTCAAACAGGTCAGGATTCATTTCTTACAGAATTTCAGAGCTGAACATGCAATATAGTGTAGGAGAGTGCCTGAGCAATTTACTTCTTCTCCACCCCTCCTTGATGTAATCACAGAAAGCAAAGGACAGATTAAAGGGGTAATGAAGGCTAAATTAAGTCAACAAGCACTTATCAAACCTAAGCTTTGTCTCCAGCATTGTGCTTAGAATTGTGATAACAAAGGCAGAAGACAACGTCTATTCTCAAAATAATGAGTTCAGTTTTGGACATGTGGGATTTAAAATGTCTGCAAGACTCTGGGTCATGATGTCTAATAAGTATAATGTTAATTAGGTGCCAAACTAACTGTGAAGCTCTAAGTCTTATTTCCCTTTCAAAGTGTGAACATTTCTTTGATTGAATTGGAATGGGAATTTGAGACTGTCTGGTAGAAAATCACCTAATCTTCCAAAAATCTTTAATAAGTAAGTCTTCTTACACAGAGAGATAAAGCAAGGAACAATTTTGTGGAGAATATCATTGTTGTTGTTTGTCCTTTGTTCTCTAAGAGGACCATGATTCCCTCCAAAACAGAGGCTAGAAGTGATGACGAGGGGCTTTTCTCGAAGTCATGTCCAGCAACAGAGTTATTTATCTAGTGTTCAGTCGTTTTTGGTTCTGGCCAACTTTTCATGATCCCACTTGGAGTTTTCCTGACAAAGATATTGGAGTAGTTTACCATTTCTTTCTCCATTTTACAGATGAAGAAACTGAGACAAATAGGGTTAAGTGACTAGATCAAGGTAACACAGCTAGTGTCTGAGGTTGAATTTGAATTCAAGAAGGTAAGTCCAGGAAAAAGTAGATCAAATCACACAAAGGTGGGAACCAGTGATAAGGCCTTTATAACTTCAGCATCATTCCTTACTACTACCAACTTTAATCATTTAATCAATAAATAAATATCTCATCCACCCATTCCACCAGAGAAAATCTTCCCAAGCTTGGGATGGACACCCTCCTATCTCACTGAGCAGAATGATGCATATTTTTGTTTCTTTATTTTTCCTGGTTTTTTTCCCCATAACATGGCTGTAGAAATATGTTTTGCATGACTTCATATTATAATAGATGTCATACTTCTTGCCTTCTCAGTGATTGAAGAATGATAGAAAAGGAGAAAAATTGGAATTCAAAATTTTAAAATTTTTACTTGTTTTTAAAAGAAAAAAGATTAGTTTCATTTCCTTTATTTATAGTATACTTTATGCTTACAAAGTCTACAATGTTAGAGATAGAAAAGATCTTAAAAGACCAACTAGCCCATTCTCTTCATTTTATAGATAAGGAAACTAAAGCCAAAAAACAAGAAATAACTTCTGCAACTAGAATTGTGACCAAATAAGAAGTGAGATTCACATATCACGAGTCTATCACATCCCATTTTCTACCACACCAAGTTGTCTCTGTAGTGTTGGGTATATGGTAATAATTCCATCCCTGCAACCTCTATCCCTCTTTCCTTTGAGGGTTCATGACTTTCATTGCCATCCCCTCCAAAATGATGAATCCACTTATGTTTTGCTCTTTGGTAAATAATTAGCTTATTCCAAATTGTCATTGTTTCAGATATTCATCCCTACCTTAGTCCCAACTTGGCCAAGGTTCATTAGGAAAACTAAACTAAACTAAAATTCCAGGAAATTCTAGATGCAGAAATACTATAGATTTTAGAGAATGAGAGTTGAACCCTGTTCTCTAAGTTCCTCCTCCATTGCCACCATTGAAGCATACTACAGCAAAACAGTTTGGTGCTGCAGAAAGAACACTAGCTCTGAAATCAGAAAAATTAGCTTTTGATTCTTTAGCTGATTCTCTTTTTCGACTTTGGATCCGAGTTTCCTCATATGTAAAAGGTGAAAGTTGGATTAAATGAATAGACCTTGAAGATCCCTAGTGTTGATTCAGCTGAGTGAGGGTTCCTTATCTGATTTGCCCACTGTAATCCAACTGCCAACATCTGAGAGTTCTCTTGGAACTTTTTATGGCTGTTTTGTACTCAATTAAACAGGAAGAAAAGTCAAAAGTTGAACCTTTAGTTTCCAGTGTCAATCATTGGTTGGTTTTAAGGATGGTTTTAATACCTTTTAAAGAAAAACTATCCAAATTTACATGAAGGTAAATGTTAGAGATGGTCTTAATGATAATGTTCTATTATTTCACATTCTATTTTGGAACAAAATGGGGCACTCAATGGACAGATGATAAAATGAGATTTAATTTGTTTTTACCCAGCAAGAGTGTGCAACAAAAATACAGACATTTAGCTTCTGGTGATTCTGTCCCTCTAAACTCTACATAGAAATGCATCCTTCAGATATCCACCAAGTCAGAGGGACCTCAGCTCCATCTGATGGGATTTTAATGCCTAAGGTCACCTGGAAACTGTGTCAAGGAAGATAAGATCCAATCAGATCATGGGACAGCTTTGTTGTCTTTTAAAGAAAATTGATCCCTATTGTGGAATAAACTAAAATCAAAACATAGCCAAAAAAATAAACAATGTAAACAGTTCCCTGAAGGAGTTGACTGAATCAGAAAGGACTAAGTTCCAGATCTAAATTGTCAACCAGGAAAAATTCAAGTCAATTAAGTAATCAGTAAATAAAGTAAAGCATTTATTTAGGGTCTAAGAATTGTACTTCATGACAAGCTGTCTTACTCAGCCAGGGATGTCTTGGAAGAAAGAGGGATTCTTATAGGGCATAATTAAGGGAAATAGAAGGCATATAGTCAGGATACATGGAACAGCTGAACTGCTGGGAGAGAGTGTTGAAGGTGTTGAGGAATTACAAAAACAAGGTCGTAGATATGTCCTTGCAATTAACTTTGCCTGGGAACAGAGGCAGTTAGAAACTACTGGGATATGTATATATACCGAGGTTTTCATGGGGACAGTTAGAAACTGCTGGCCAGAGCAGGTACGGAGCCCGTTTTCCAAGGGTTGGTAAGACCGTGGAGGGGTTGATACCAAATCTTTGCAATTCACAGTGGGTCTCTCAACATAAAAAGGTACCTGTAAAGCAGTAGCAGTAACAGGATCATCAGGGCTTCAGCAAAAATGGTGACACCTTCTGCATCCCCGGAGCCATCACAGGTCAGGGAACATCGCCTGGACCACTTAATGTTCCCTGGTCCATCAGCCAGGAAAGGCTAAGAAGCCTATGTTGGAAGAGGGGAGAACACAAAATTTTTGCCCCATGTGAGGTCTATGAATGATTGCCTCTCTTCTTCTAAGGGACTGGTTTCACATTTTTAATTTTTCCTTTACTGCCAAAAACAAAGCCATCTCCCAACAATGGTTCGTCATCTGTCTTGGGGAGGAGTTCGTATTGCACTGGCAGCATTTTGGAGAAGCCAATCAGTTTTACATCACAGTCAGCAATGAGCCTTCCTTTAACCTCTGCCCAAATCATGCTCACTCTTCTGCCACCAGGATGCCCCTGATGCTAGGAGCCACTTTCCAGGGGATCCTCTCCTTAACCTCCCGAAGGACATACAGTCTCCCAGCTCAGTGCATTTTCAGTACCGTCCTCCTTATCTGAAATTCTCTCCCTCCTCATCTCTACCTCCTGACTTCCTTTAAGTCCAGTTTCTAAAAGTCGCTTTTGCCGGTTTTCCTTAATCTTCATGACTTCCCTCTGAGATTATCTTCAACTTAATCTCAGTATATCATATTTGTACCTAACTCAGTATTAGACTGTGGGCTTCTTGCAGCAGACTTGTTTTTAATAGCTGTATTTTGTTTTATTTTTGGCCTTTCTCTGAATCCTTAGTGCTTAAAATGGAAGCTGCCACCTAATAGGGGCTTAAAATTAGATTGGGGGCAGCTAGATAGCACAATGGATAAGAGCACCAGCCCTGAAGTCAAGAGTATCTGAGTTCATATCCAACCTCAGACACTTAATATTTTCTAGCTGTGTGACCCTAGGCAAGTCACTTAACCCCAATTGCCCCAGAAAAAAAATTAAAAACCAGTGTGAGCTGACAGTTGGTGACCCTATATCATCTTTCAGTATCCACAGCTCTCAGAGTACACCAAAGGTTCTTTGTACTGGAAATATTCCAATATGGTCAACATACTAGAAACATGCAAATTATGCTTCTGTTGTTAAAAATTGGTAGATACTTGTGGTAATAGGCCTGTAGAATGTTGGTTCAACAAGAAAATTTGTTAATTAATCAATTAATTTTTCAATTCTAGTAAGTTTATTTTTAACACACATTCCTTTATGAATCATGTTGGGAGAAAGAAGTGAAAATAGCATGTGAAGAATGACATTCAGTCTCCTTATATCTTTTTCTGGATGCAGATGGCATTTTCTGTCCAAAGTCTACTGGGATTGCTTCGGATCACTGGAACACTGAGAAGAACCAAGTCTTTCATAGTTGATCATTGCACATTCTTTCCGCAAGAAATTAAAAGTTTAAACAGGGGTACACATTTATGCTAGAACATTAGAATTATATTTTTTAAAATTTCTCTTTGACTTTTTGCAGAAGTTTGAAAATAGTATTGTCTTTTCTTCCACTTCTTCTATTCTTTTATGTTCTTACTTGAGCCCGGGGAAAATTGACTAATTAAAACATAAAACAAAATGATGTGCATATATATATATATGTATATATATACACATGTACAAATATCCACATACAGATATAGACACACATGTTTGCACACCCCAAGATAGAAAAGAAATTCTTTTCTTATTTTATTCTTTGTGGGAAGCTTTCCCATTTCAATCTAATTTCCTTGCTATAAGAAAAGTTCAAGACCCAGCTCACAGCATGGAAAGAGAACCCTCTTGCCCTTCCCAAAGAGAAGAATCTGCAATAACATATCCTATCTCATAGAACAAAAAGACCACCCAAAATGGTCTTCATACAAGAAAAGTGGAAAGCAAGAAGGATTTTACTGTCATTATATGTATGGGGATGAGATGTATTATTATTGGAGATATAATCAAATAGATGTCCCAGCTAGCCAGCCTGAGTTGGGGGGAAGAGGATGCTGGCCACCTGTGATATGTCAGCAGTGTCCCAGCCCATTCCCTGTTTGAGGAGAGTGGGCAGAGAACCAAAGAACAGAAGCACTTTTGACATTGCTTTAGCCCCCCTCTTCATGAGTCCTTTTGTTCCTAGAATTTTCTCTCCCCAAAAGACAAATGGGGGGAGATAACGAGTCAGAGACCAATTTCTACTCAAAACTGCATTTGTAGCTAGGGAATGTAGAGCAATAAAGCCTCTCATCTGTTGCTCCTTATTTATCTCCTGCAAAAGCCCCACTCTGACTTATTTGTCTTTTTGTAAAAGCCACATTCTGACTACCTGCCTCCTCACCTTTGCTAAAAGATATCCTGACTCCTCCCTTATCTGTATCTAGTTCTCCTCAAGTAGGCTGTTATCCTGCTGACTGAAGCCTCAAGTTTCAGTATATAAATCTCTCTGAAACTTTTCCTAATTACTAGACTCTAAGAGATTAATCCATTGGCTTTTGTGATAATAAAGTGTTTTGTGACTATGAGAATCTCTGAATTCTTTCAAACCAACTATGAACCATGACTCTCCTCACTCAAGTCAATTTGTGAGAATTTGTGTACTTGACTCTGCTCCTTAACTGCAGTCTCTTTACTCAGCCAAGTAGACAAGGATGAAAACATCTAATCTTCTTTCTAAATCTAAACTAGATCTTAGAGCAGCCAAACTCATTCAAGGTGATGTTTCTGAATTGAAAAACTGCAAGATTGTGTGATGATCAACTATGATAGACTTGGTTTTTCTCAGTGGTTCAGTGATCCAAGGCAATCCCAATAAATTTTGAATGGAAAACACCATTTGCAATCAGAGAGAAATAGAGAGTCTGAATGTAAATCAATACATGCTATGTTAACTTTCTTCTTCTCTCTTTTTTTTTCTTGTGGTTTTTCCCTTTTATTCTGATTTCTCTTTCCCAGCGTGATTCATATGGAAATATGTAAAAAAAAAATGAATGTACTTGTATAATCAAAAAATTTTGTTTTACACATAACTGGGGAAAATAAAAATTAAAAAAAAGTAACTAACAAGAAAAAAAACCCTCTGAGAATAGATGTGTGAGTGAAGTCAGGGAATGTGTGTGTCACTTTTGGGCAGGGATCTTCTCAAGAGCCAGAAATCAAAATGTGGGACTCAGGCAAAGTCTACATTTAGAGGAAGAGAAGCACTTAACTTATAAAGGGTATTGGCAACAAACTCTGCTGCTGCTGTTTTTTTCCAAGTATTGTAAATACCTTTTTTCCTGTGATTATCTACAGCCTTGAAATGGCACCTTTTTACTAACCCCTATGTATTTGGTTTCCAATGGTTTTTATATTGAGGTGCATATATATGCACGTATATGTATATATGTATATTTACATACATGCATATATATAGATATAGATATATACTTATAAGACAGCCTTAGTAGTTGTGGATGGTTGGTAGAACCTCTGGATGTTCAGATGTCAGAATATTGTCTTTTCTCCATTTGTTCATACATGATTGATTATACATGTGTTGTCTATCCTAGTCTGTTGACCCACAAAAAGTAGGGAGAGAAAAACCATTACATTAAGATAATATTGGACCAAACTATGCACTTGCTCTAAAAGATTTCTTGTACATTTCTTGTACACACTTTAACCCGTCTTTAAAAGTTGCATAAGGGTTACAGTAGTGTATAAAATAACTATTGCGTGGAAACAACAAAAACAAAATTTGAGTTCCAAATTCTCTTCTTCTCTGTTACTCCTGACTGAAAAGGCAAATAATATATCAATTATACATGAGGTTATATAAAACATATTTCTATATTATCCATGTTGGAAAAAAAAGCAAGAAATTTTTTTAAATGAAAAAGGTAAGCTTTAAATTGCAGAGTTCACCAGTTCTCTCTCTGGAGATGGACAGCATTTTTTAATGGGTCCTTTGGGATTGTCCTGGAAAAATCTTCTTGATCAGAAGTGGCTACATTTCTCATAGCATCTTCCTGAGCAATAGATTTTGTATGTGATGACAGATGACAAATTTCACAATCTTCTTGGAGCTGGGTTGATTCATCATAGGTGATGTGGAGGAAGACCTCTCCCAGGGGTCCATTGCTACAGTATTTTCTCATTACCACAGCCTGTTACAACATGAATCCACTGGACAATAGAGATTATTTGAGCTACACAGGTTCAGTCAGTTTACTTAATCCAATATGATTATTCTGGGAAAAGTTGACAAACAGGAGTTTCGTAGTATCCCATTGTGGAGCTTGGGGTTCCTTAGACAGGTGACCTGACCATGGATTACCCTTACATCAGGAGGAACCTTAAGAGTGACCAGCCAGAATCAATCTCATCCCTGGGAGGCAATGGCAGGGCTATTAAATACCTCTGGGAGGACTTTAAAAGTAGATGGTGTACCTCTGCCCAAATGGGAATCACAAAGGACTCAAGGACCAAACTGTCCATGGTAGACTAGTCTCTGGGAAGGCTACAAATTTCTCTGTAATAATACCCTATCAGGGACAGAGGAAGTCAGCTTCCCTATTCAGTCCCAGTAATTTCTGATCAGACTCTTTCCCACTGACTTTGTGTACCAGCCAGACAAGGCTCTTGAGAGATGGGTCCCCTGAGGGGTCCGTGCCCAGCGGTCCCGTGGGGGGGGTCCGTGCCCAGCAGTTGCTGGGTCAGCACTGTTGGGTCCCCTTCAGCACCCCCACATTTGATATTATGACAACCCCCTCCGAGATGGGGACAACACATCAGCAGTCACCCACCCATTAAAACTCAGATGTGGGCTGTTTTGTAGAACGGAGCCACCCCTGGTAATGACCTGATCTAGTAAGCCGGTGCAACAAGTCATTTCTTATAATAAACTCGTTTTGGGAGATGTCACCGCTGTCCCCTCTTATTGACTGGAAAGGGCCGACAATTACATTGCAGTGACCTGGACTAGCCACAATGTGGCGCCAGATCCAAACCAAGGTTGGAGTTCCAGCGTCTGCAAATCCCGAGGAGGAGCAAGTCTGCATCCTGTCCCCTTATAGTTACGGGGCAGAAAGCCTTCCCGCTTCTGACACCGCATGGGGTGGTCTGGCTCTGCCCGCCAGAGTGGGGCTGGCTTCTCTGCCCCCCCCATTTTCTCAGAGAAACTGCTGGGGATGTTCTGATCTAATCTAAATACGCCCCATCTCCCACCCTCCCTCCCCTGGGATTTGCTTGGTAGTCTTTCAGTCATTTCCATTGCGTCCAACTCTTTGTAACCCCGCTTGGGGTCTTCGCGACAAAGATACTAGAGGGTCATTCACTCTTGCCAGTTCCTGTTCTTCCCCCTGAATTTCTGGCACATCATCAGATTTGGCTAGGGACTCCACAACACAGAGCGGGACACCATCTGATGAGGTGGGGCCTTCGGTGGAATCCCCATCTCCTGTACTTAGGCATTCTGACCGGGAGGTGCTGGGAGGGTAAGCCCCCTGCCCCTGCTACCAGAGCCATTTCTCCTGTTGATGCCTCCTCCCAAGACCTCCCCCCGCACTTCCTCTTGAACTTGTCCTGTCTCCCATCAGAGCCCATTTTGTTCCTTCTCTTGAGTCCAGGAGCCCAGTCCGACTATACACTAGAAAACATCTTCTGCCAGGGGTAGCAGAAGGATGAAGCGGTTCCCTTAGGGGCATCCGGCAACATGCAGGAGGCAGTATGTTCCACCATGAGAGGAGGTGTTATCTCTCCTACAGCCACAGGAGAACAGCCAGAGCACAAATACTGTCCCCATGAAGACCTGGGATCAACAGGAAACCTCTCAGGGTAGGGGAGAGGAGGTATGAGAGAAGGAGGGAATGGGTGATAATAATGGCCTCAACTAACCTGGGTAGTTTGGATGCAACCTCAGTATCTCTGCCAAGTATCAAAAAGCAACAAGGGGAACCTCCATTCTGGCCTAATCAGAGGGACTTTCTGCTACGCTATCAAGCTAGAAAAGTCACTCCTCATTATATTAGTTTTCTTCAATCTGAACCCAGCAACCCTAAGTCTTATTCTCCATAAGCACAGGTTGAAAGGATGGTATATTTCCTTGCATGATGTATTTTCCCTTAGATTACACTATATCTTTAATCAGAATGCTTTTGGTAGCTCCAGTAAATAGTTCTGAGAATGCTGCTTCCAAGCTTCCTCTCAAAGTCAAGTCAGATTTTAGCAATTATTATCTAGTGAAATACACTCATCCTGGTAGGGTGATAACCTATTACTAGGTGGTAGCTTGTATCAAACTCTCAGCATCTTATCAGTCAGTCAGAACAAATTCACTGAGAATATTAGAGTTATAATTTTTAGGTACAGTTTTCCCTATATTTCTAGAAGACCTATATAAAAGTTGATAAACATGTCTGAAGCACCTCCTATGTGCCAAGCATCGTGTTAGTTTCTAGGAATTGTTCAGCCGTGTCCAACTCTTTGTGACCCCATTTGGGGTTTTCTTGGCAAAGACAGTGATTGGCCATTTCCTTCTCAAGCTCATATTACAGATGATGAACTGAGGCAAAAAGCATCAAGTGACTTGCTTGGGGTCACAGACCTAAAAGTCGTCTGGGGCCGGATTTGAACTCATGAAGATGAGTCTTTCTGAGTCCAGGCCCAGCCCTCCATCCCCAGTGCCATTCAGAATTTAACTACTCAGTTCTAGTTAGAATAGGCTGCTGAAACTGTCCAGCAAGTTTGCTGATGAGGCAGTTATAATTCTACCTTCCCCATCCAGAATAGGCCTTTTTGGTCCACTTTGTCTGATAACTACAGATAAACCTGGGCAACCAACAGCTCTGTGCTTTCATCTGGAGCTCATATCCCATTGTTCATCTAGGCCAGTACCAGGGATACTGCCTCTTGCTGTATTGGGGGAAAGGGAGGTCACAGATGACTGTTCTGATCTATCCTAGCGTTACTGCATCCCATTAACTTGAACTCAGATCTAAATTGCCTGACAGATTGTAATAGAAGTGGAATTATCTGACACCTGATGACATTTTTGAGGAAGAAGTCCGAAGTAAAGAAGGGATCTGAGGCTTCACAAAGGCCTATGGATTTGAAGAAAGTCTTCGTGAGGTAGGGTAGCAGGTTGCTTAGTCCAACTGGTTTGGAAAGGTGTTCAGTGGTTGTAAAACTTAGTCCCCTGATTCCAACCATTCTGAAGCATTAGATGAACAGATCACTTCATTTTTTCAGCCTGTTTCCTTGACTGTCAAATGATGATAATAATTCCTCTTGCACTTACCTCAAGGTTTCAAGAGAGTTAATAGATGTGAATGAACTATGCAAATGTAAGGTGTTCTTTAAAATGTGTCCCACCCTTAATGAAAAAAAAGGCTGAAGATGGTGGACTTGCTGTACCAGATCTAAAACTATATTATAAAGCAGCGGTCATCAAAACCATTTGGTACTGGCTAAGGAATAGAGTAGTCGATCAGTGGAATAGGATAGAATCACAAGACAAACTAGGCAATAACTATAGCAATTTGGTTTTTGATAAACCCAAAGACCCCAGCTTTTGGGATAAGTATTCACTATTTGACAAAAACTGCTGGGAAAACTGGAAACTAGTGTGGAAGAAATTAGGGCTTGACCCACATCTAACACCACATACCAAGATAAGATCTAAATGGGTTCATGATCTGGATATAAAGAGTGATTTTGTAAACAAGTTAGAGGAACATAATATAGTTTACCTCTCAGACCTGTGGAGATGGAATAAATTTATGTCCAAAGAAGAACTGGAACTTTTAATTGAAAACCAGATAGATAACTTTGACTATATTAAGTTAAAAAGTTTTTGTACAAACAAAATCAATGCAGACAAGATTAGGAGGGAAGCAATAAATTGGGAAATCATCTTTACATTTAAGGGTTCTGATAAAGGTCTCATCTCTAAAATATATAGAGAATTGTCTCATATTTATAAAAATTCAAGCCATTCTCCAATCAATAAATGGTCAAAGGATATGAACAGACAATTTTCAGAGGATGAAATTAAAACTATTTATAGTCATATGAAAAGGTGCTCCAAATCACTATTGATCAGAGAAATGCAAATCAAGACAACCCTGAGATACCACTTCACACCTGTCAGATTGGCTAAAATGACAGGAAAAGTTAATGATGAATGTTGGAGGGGTTGTGGGAGGGCTGGGACACTGATGCATTGTTGGTGGAGCTGTGAACG
>JAJPUD010000841.1:227247-271313 GCA_023553655.1 Myrmecobius fasciatus
GAATAAATTATGGTATATGAATACTATGGAATATTATTGTTCTGTAAGAAATGACCAGCAAGATGATTTCAGAGAGGCCTGGAGAGACTTACATGAACTGATGCTGAGTGAAATGAGCAGAACCAGGAGATCATTATACACGGCAACAACAGTACTATATGACGATCAATTCTGATGGACATGGCTCTCTTCAACAATGAAATGTTTCAAACCACCTCCAATTGTTCACTGAAGTAAGCCATATACACCCAGAGAGAGGGATGCGAAATGTGGACCACAACATAACATTCTCATACTCCTTGATTGATGTTTGCTTACATTGTGTTTCCTTTATCTGATATATCGTTTGTGTAGATAAGATTTTTCTTGCACACCAATGATAAGTTTGGAAATATGTATACATATATTCGATTTGCCAATATTTTAACATAATTAACATGTAGTGGATATCCTGCCATCTAGGGGAGGGGTGGGGAGTTGGGGGAAAAATTTGTAACGGAAAGCTATGTAAGGGTTATTGTTGAAGAATTACCCACACATATGTTATGCAGATAAAATAAAAATTAAATAAATAAATAAATAAATAAAATAAAATAAAATAAAATGTGTCCCACCCGTTCATCACTGCATAAAATAAGTGATTATGTCATAATTCCATAGACTTTTTATTTGGGAACAATAACTTTCATTGGTAAATGTTCGAACCTATCTCTACCACCACCACTCCTGACAAATTACATAATATTTATTTTTGTATTTTGTAGTTGTTCAGTCATTTCCGTCGTATTCAACTCTTCACTGCCTATACTTATTCCATTTCTTTTTTGTTTGTTTTATTGCTGTAGCTGACATTTCTTGAGCAATTTTGAAAAGTAAGTATGGTAACAGATATCCTTATTGGGAAGGCTTTTAGTTTATCCTCACTACAACTAATGTTTTGGTTTTAGAAAGATATCATTTATCGTCTTAAGAAAGGTTCCACTTATGACTATATTTTCTAGTGTTTTTTAACAGGAATGTATATTGTATTTTGTCAAAAGCTTTTTCAAGAAAAACTGGCATAAACCAAGAGGCACTAAAGACAGTGAAGATGAATCAAGAGCCAGATCTTGATGCTGAATATTGGTTACAGAAACAATAAGACAAAAAAAAAAAGTTATCCAGTGGATTCAAGGTGCAGGACATTGAAGATGTTCTCTGTATAGGCGACAGTCTTACAGCTCTGTTGTCCTAACTCTGAGATTGGAGCCCACGGCTGAGTAAATGGGGAGGTGAGCCAATGGTTTTCTTTTGCTGTTGCTCTGATCCAGGAACAGAATCATAAATTCAGTTTACAGACTTAAGGTAGATCCTGCAGCTGAGTAACCAAGACAAGGAGACCTACCTGGGATAAGCCTATAGTTCTACTGCTCTGAACCTACAGATCTCTCTAGCTAGCTGACAAGGCTGATACCAGTAAAGCTTCTTAAACTGTGGGTCTCAACCCCATGGGGGTGTGTAAGTGAAAGTAGGGGTCCGGAAAATTTGGCAACAGTAAAAGGTTCCTAAATGCAACAGCCAAACATTAATTCTAGATTAAATGCATAACGAATCCAAGGTGTTTCTGGCAGTGCTTGTCAGGGCTGCAACAGAGGACTTCAATGTAGCCTTGGTTCTGAACACAGAACATGTGTACTCTGCCCTGGGTATAAACGAATGCTCAGATTCGAAAGGGGCTATGTAAAAATTTCTCTGGCAAAAACTAATTGTGTGATCCTAGGCAAGTCAATAATTTCCACAAGTGGAAAAGACGAGAAGCCCTGTTTTCAAGCTCCAACCCGAGGAAAGGCTCTAGTTGTGTTTCCCAGACTCACACCAGGGTCAGGGACTGCAAAGCTCAGACCAGGAGGCAGCAATCAGACCACTTAAGATGCATTGCAATTTTACAGCTTCCTGACTGGAATCACCCCTAAAATCTTCTGAGAATATTTCAACTAATTCTTATAAAAGTAGTGATAAGATCCCAGATAATATAATTTGTGACCATACAAGAATTCAACATCTGCTCCAGACACAGGCTAAGCCTGGCCTTATCACAAAGTTCAAATTTATGTATAGAGTTAGAACAAATAAATACAAAGATAAAGAGCTATTATGAAGCCAGGTCTCAAGACACAAAGAGTGAAGAACAGAATTAACTTCACAGGTTTTTACAAGAAAATCTCCGGAGAACACAACTTGATTTGACAACGTTCTAATATGGGGAGAAAACATATGTGTCCTTTTATCACAATGGTGTTTTAGGAGGAGATACCTAAAAAACAAAATAGAGGTACTGGGGTGTGGATTGGCTCTGTCCTGGGGGTTTTAATAAGAGAAAGGAGGGGGTGGGGAAGAATACATTTGTGTAAAAAGAAAGAATGGGCTAGAACTCAGTATTTCTCATAAGTAGGTTATGTAAGAATATATACAAATAAAGAGGAAGGGGTGGGAGGAGCCGCAACAGATGAATCTTACTCATCAGAAATGGCAAAAGAGGGGTGGATAGACACACAAAAGATTTAGTGTAGAACTGTAACAAAGAACAAAGAAGGCATTGGAGGGAAGTATTAAAAGGAACGATAGTGTAGATGGGAAGGATGACCAAAAGCAAAACTTATTTATCTTGAAGATGGGAGTAAAAGTGGGGGTGGGGAGATAAAAGAATTAGTATCTAAGGGGGTGCCTCACACAATTGGGAGAAGGCCTAACAAATTGTGATATATGAATATAAAGGAATAGTATTGCATTGTAAGAAGTCTCAGGCACTTAATCTGTGACTCTGGGCAAGTCATTTAATCCTATTTCCCTCAGTTTCCTCATCTGTAAAATGAAATGGAGAAAGAAATAGCAAAACACTCCAGTATCTTTGCCAAGAAAACCCCAAATGAGATCATGAAGAGGACATAACTGAAAATGACTGAACAACAAAAAAGTGTCAAGTTAATTTGGTCTTAGAAAATAGTAAAAAGTAGAAATTTTATCATCTTCTGATCTATAGGAATGGTGTGAAACAATTTCTCTAAGAACAGAAGAGACTAAATAAATTTCAATTTAATTTTGAACACTCATAATACCATTATATATACTTAATAATATAAATATATAATTACATGTAATATAACTATAATAACCATTATAAAGTTGAGTTTAGATTTTTAAGTTGTAAATTAATGTTATTTGCTCCCTCTCTACAGAGGACTTAAATATATCTGAAACTCATTTCCCTCCCTTTCCAGTGACAATTGTGCAGCAATCATTAAGTTGTAATTGTTCCTAAATTTATTCAGTCCCAGTAGCTAGCTATTCTGAGAGCCTGAAATCCTTCACCATTGTCAACCTAGAGGAAAAACTAGCATGCAGTTAGCTAATTCTGGTGGGAATTCATCTAAAGGAAATTTCCAGCTTGGGAAACCAAATTTTCTCCCTTTGACAGGATACAGAATACTTTCCAAGACAACCCTCAAATCTTGGTTTGTTTTGTTTTTTTCTTGTACTTATGTTGGCAAGAAACTGGCAAAAAGTCAAGATGTATTAGCAGGGCAGAAAAAGGTGACCCTAGTGGGAGAAATATTAGATTTGAATCATGGTGATGAAGTACCAGCTTCTGGGAGAGAAGTTTATAATGTGAAAAATTCACAAAAGGCATTATTGTAGTCACAAGGGCCCTTTATTGTCATGAAAAGGCTCCTGGGCTAACCAAAAATGGTTGAACAACAGACTGAGTGAAGGGGGACATTTAAAGGTCAGAGGCAGAGTAAGGGCAAGGTCTAGACAGTGAGGGAAGAATTAGGGAAGGTCCTAGTGGGGAGCAAAGTTAAGTCTACATCAGCAATTGCATCATGAGACCCGAGGAAATTGGATATATTAATAAAGGCTAATGAGGGTGCTTTGGTCCCAAAAGTTATTTGTTGGGTGAGAATGTGTCTTCTGCACAAGGGTCCCTTATCTGATTTGGTGAGTAGAATATGCCTTAGTCATACTAACCAGAGAGTCCCAGGAATTTGGCCTCCCTTTGGGTGTGATGAGCTTGATTATGGGAACAGTTTGCTGCATGGCTGCATCACATCAAAGGGACATGGGTGGGAGCGCCACTACAACTAATTGTGTGATCCTAGGCAAGTCCATAATTTCTCAGTTTGTCTCCACATCTATAAAATGTGGGAAATAATTGAATCACCTGCCCTCGAAGGGGTGTAGTGAAATGTGTTTTGTAACTCATTTGCAAATGGCTGTAGTATCTCATATAATTCTCTCTGCTCTCCTATGTGGCAGATGCAATTATAGGAATTCCAATTTAACAAAGAAGGAAACTGAGATTAAGAAAAGTTAATTGATTTTCCGAGAATAAAAGTCTGAGGCAAAGGACCTAGATTTAAATCCTATCCATTACTTTCAGAAAAACTTGGTAAGAGTTGTATAAACTGATGTAAAGTGATAAGATCTAAGAATAATTTATAATGATATTGTAAGAATAAACTTTGAAAAACTTAAGAACTCTGATCAACAGTTCTAAAATACTCAGGATAAAACATGTCGTCTACGTCTAGACAGAGAACTAAGGAAGAGCACAGATTGAAACATTTTTTTCTTTTTTGGCAGGTGGAGGGAGACATGGCTAATGGGGGAATTTTTACTTTACTATACATATTTGTAATAGGTTTTACTTTCCTTGTTTCAAAAAGTAGGAGAGGAGTTGGGAGGGAATTTAGAATAAAATTAAAACTGAATTTTAAAAAATCCTATTCCTGCTAACTACTTCCCATGTGACACAGAAAATCAATTCCTCCATTTGGGCCTGTTCTTTTAATCTGTTAAATAACAAGTACTGGGCTAGATAATTTTAAGGGTCTTTTCTGGCTTCAATCCTATGATTTTAAGTCTCCTTGAGCTAGGTTATTGTAGCAACACATTATAGAGAGGGATGACAAAAGAATTTCTGGCTCAGGCTTCTTGTGACCACTGTGTTAAGAGAAATACTGTGAGGGGAAGGAAACTCTGGCTCATATTTTTTGCCACCACTATGATAAAAATAGTCTCTATTTTGAGATTCCAAGTACATTACTAGAAGCCAGAACTTAAAACCTACAAAAATCAAGTTTCAGAAACAAGTTACAACTCCTGTAACAGGTGTCCTTAATCTCCCCAACACACCCACACATTTTTCTATATTGTTCATGTATTCATATTCTATATAAGGTTGCCAAGCTAATTCTCTGTGCTTTGATTTTGCATATGGATGAACCTTACTCTGAGCATAATAAAACACTGCAGAAAACTATCTGCATTATTGATTTGGTGATTGACAGCCATACCTAGTGGATCATCAAATAATTTTTATCTCAGAAGGTTATGAATCTGAAGAATGTGGAGTACTACTAAAGTGGCTACTTGTTGAGCAGATGTAAATAATAGAGGTCTGCTTTGTTTGAAAGATATGAAGCCAGGATTTGTCAGAGGGCTTCCTGAGACTTAGTAAGCCTGACAACTACTATCCAATGCTAATTGTTCACGCCAGTTTTGTTCAATCCTGTTCAGTCCCAAGTTCATTCTTTCATTGGGAAAACAGTAAAATGGGAGTTGAGTAGTTCTGTGGTCTATTATCTTTATTATCCAAAGGAGAAAAGGAAAGAGCATTGTGGATAGAGTATTGATGAGATGTAAAGCTGTACCTAAAGCCTCTCAGCGGGAAGAATTAAGTAGGAAAAAGCACAAAGTGTTTGGTAATTGAATTTCTACTAGAATGTCTCTGGCAATCAGCAACTAAGAATGCTTTTGCTTCCAGAAGGATTTGGCAGGAATTCACTAATTGTCAAAGGTAGGTGAGGAAGCTAGCTGTCATATTAAGGAGAGAGTAGAAAGTCTTTAAATAGAGCCTTGTTCATGATGGCCCAGGGATTGAGCACCTGATTTATTTTGGCCTAGTCTTGCTCCAAAAGCTTCAGAGCCACAACTATTAATCCTGACATTTGGGGGTAGAATTATGTAGAGTCTCTGCCCTGGATGGGTGCATTTGCAGTCAGAGAGGGCTGGCCTATCTCCAGGAAAGTGAGTCTGTGCCCCCACACTGTGTAACCTTCTGACTTTTCAACCCCTAAGAAGAGATGAAGACTAGGAAGTAACAGAGACCGAAGTGTCCGGATTCAAAAAATTTCCACCATCACTTTTTTTTTCTTTTTGCTGAGGCAATTGAAGTTAAGTGACTTGCCCAGGGTCACACAGTTAGGGAATGTTAAGGGTCTGAGACCAAATTTGAATTCAGGTCCTCCTGACTTCAGGGCTGGTGTTCTATCCACTGGGCCACCTAGCTGCCCTCCACCATCACTTTAAGTTTAAATAGTAAACAAGAGGCAGCTACATGGCTCGGTGGATAAAGCACCAGCCTTAAGAGTCAGGAGGACCCTCAGACTGTGACCCCAATTGCCTCATACCCAGCCCCTTCTCCCAAAATAGTCAATTAAACAATAAATCAAACCCTAATGTGTTATTTCCAAAGTGTAAATGGGCATGCTGGAAATTTAACAATGGTTAATGTGGCCACATTATATATAAAACACACATGCATATCTCTGGGCAGAGGCCACAAACAAGGGGAAAGTCAGGTTCTAGGAGACAAGTATGATAATGGGGCCCGAAGCCTACAACTAAGTAAGGAAGGGGAGGCAGTCACATAGGTGATTGTGGGCCAAGGGTGGTATAGAGTATAAGTCTCAGGACCATGGAGCCAGAGAACTCCTGAATAGAGGAAGTGTTCCCTTAGGGAAAAGTTCATGTTGCTTGTTCCCCTATTTTGCTTATGGCTCTGGAAAACCTATCTATCACCAGAACTCTTAAAATGTTATCCACCTTAGAGATGGTGGACTAAATAGTTTAAACATTGTAATATAATCGACATGTATGAATATTGCCCCTTCCCCTTATCACTCTGGGGTCCTCACAACACTAACATCTATGTTTTGTACTGAAAATACTTATGTTCTCTAGTTGTTTTTATTTTTATTTTTTAACTGAATCTATATTCTCTTGAATTTGAGTTTTCCAGAACAGCAAGGCCATTTTTCAATCTCTCCTGTAGAGTACTATTTACATAACAGGTGTTTAAGGAGTAGTTTTTTCCATTAAGGAATAAAAGTCCAAGATTTCTCCAGTTTATATTTTCTTTCTTAAGATCCACTGAGAAGAGATTTGAAGGCTATGTGAACTACTAAATGGCCTGGTTCTGAGCAAGATAAGGCAACATTTTCATCTACCAGAGCCTAGAACAGAATCAAAGATACAAAATGAGAGACTAGCATTGACCTTGGCAAGGAGTCACTTGTTCAGAAATTGAAGGTGACAAAAATCACTATATTCTACCCTACCTTACCCTCCCCAGACTCCTTTTCCCATTAGAAGTCTCTACTCCAGCTGGACTACCCACCTATATAATCTTAGGCAAGGTACTTAACTATCTGGATCTCATTTGCAAAGGGAGATGGATTAGTGTTTAAGGGCCTTTTCAACACTAAATTGATACTATTGACTCCTGCTTGCCCTTCTAATCTGTCCAAAAGCTGTACCTTTGCTCAGTGTTCCAATCTTTACAATCCTCCTCCTAGTCTTATCTACTAAAATCATACTCACTCTTCCCACTCCCATCTCTTCTATGAAGCTGTTCTTGCCTTGACCAGCCCAGCCCACAGCAGATCTCTCCTACTTCCTAACCCACTTAATATCTATAAGCTTCACTAAGCTCTTAACTTATCCAGAATTTACCCATATTATGTACTTAGTATTTTTAGCAGTCTTCACTCACTTCTCCTTCCTTCTTAAATATATTCCATCTTTGAGGGCACAGACCTGTGACATTTATCTTAATAATAATTTTCATGGTCTATGATATGGTATTAATTAATGTTTTTAAGTGATTTACATACTTCCTGATTTTCCATAGCTGGGAAGCTGTACTTTCCGTGGGCTGATCAGAAAATTCTACGTTTAATTAGCAGTAGCTGACTTTATGCATGCTTTGGAATTCTGGCTTGCCCACTCCAGTGAAGTAACTGGATGGTTCAGTATTTTAAAAGTTTCACTTTTGGTGATATCATACATAAATTAGGAAAGCATGGAACATTTTATGTCAGATCTATGCATAAGGGAAATTTATAATGAAATAAGAGCTAGAAAGGATCACAGGAAATAAAATGGATAATTTTGATTACAAGAAATTAAAATGGGGCAGAGGGAGTTTTACAGCAAGTTTCTCTCATAAAGGCCTTATTTCTCAAGTATATAGACAAGTAAGCCAAATTTACAAAAATAAGAGCCTCCCCCTTCCACTTTAATATTGATGAACTAGGAAAGACTTAGCCATTCCAATCAATACAAAGATCCAAGACAATTCCAGAGGACCCATGATGAAAAATGTTATCTATCTCCAGAGAGATCTGATATACTGAATACAGATTAAAGCAAGTTTTTTCATTTTATTTTTCTTATTTTTGAAATGTCTAATATTGAAATGTTTTACATGTCCAATCAATAAGATGTCGCTTGCTTTCTCGATGGATGGGGAGGGACTGGAGAGAAAAAATTCAGAACTCAAAATGTTAAAAAAAAAAAAAAAAAGTTAAAAATAAACAATTTTTTAAAAAGTTTTCCTTTTAGAACTTAATCCCTAAAATGGCCAGTGAAAAGCACCACCAAATAGTGAAGAATAAAAGACACAATCTCTTACTATTTTAGATAACTTTAACTTGCCTAACAGTTGCTGAATTTCACATGTTCATGGAGAGTAAAAGCGAGGGAGAGAACTCAAGTGAATTGAATTGTTTATTCTAAAACACCCAAACACAATTATTTCCATCCCATGTGAGATCCAAACAGGCTGGTCCAGAAGCTCCTGTATTAATTGAGAGAGGGAAAGGTGAGCTAAAAAGCAAACTGAATCCAACTCATGGCCAACATATTTCAGGAAATACTGAAAATTTTTCCCTCATTCTTAAATCAGTCCTAGATCATGTAACCACAATTTTTCTTAAGGCTTAACCATAAACTCTAAGTATAATAGAGATTCATGGTTTCATATATGATCTTCTTTTTCTATTTTTTTTTTAATATAGAAAATGTTTGTTTACCGATCCTTGTCTAGTTCACAATAAAAAACAAATTCAGAAAAAATATTAAGCGTAGTTAAAGAGACTATTATATTGGCTTCTCTAGAGTTCAAGAAGCTTAAGAAATCCCTGAGCTGCCCTATACTCCTTCCTCCCGGGCCAGCTAGGTGAATGCCCCACAGGACTGTAGGACCTGCAATCAGCCCATATACACCATTCTGGGCACTGTGCCCTGCTGAGACAGATGCCAGGCTCTTGTGCCATCTGGCTCAGAGGCCTAGAGATGGGCTGAGGGATAGTGGGAAGTGGGGAATGGAGGGGGAAGAAGGGAGGGAAAATAGGTACCCCACGACACCCTGGGCATGGAAAGCTAGGAGGACAGCACTAGGCCAAAGGCTTTATGGAAGATTTGGGCTGTGTCTCAGGAGGCTCCTGGAAGACAGACAGGCTCTCCCGTTCCTGGACTGGTGCCTCAGACAGAGCAGATACCTGACCCACGAGACTCTGGCTTGGCTGCATGGGGCAGCCACAGGCGGGAGTCTAGAGCCTGACGGAGATGCCTGGCTGCCCTTGGGGAGGCCAGGCCTGAGTGGAGGAGTCTTGCCAGCTCAGCTGAGCCCAGCCTTCTCTAGGTCCTCGGGCAGGATGCGGCCCTTCTTGCGAGCCTTGGCCTTGCGCCGCTCCATCTTGGCCACCTTCTTCTTCCGCAGGTTCCTGCGCCGCTTGTCCTGCCGCTGCTGCATCTTCTCCACCACGTGGGCCGTGCGCTTCTCCCACTGCCGCTTCCTCTGGGCCCGGCGCTTCTCCTTGCGTCTCAAGGCTGCCTTCAGCAGCTCTTCGTTGTCCCGGATTTTCACGCCTTCAGCCTTGTACAGAAGGTTTGTCCACTTCATCTTGGTTTCCATCTCCCGGGCCTTCTCCTCATCCTGCTCCTTCAGCTCCTCCAGCTTATTCTTGCGCGCCTGCACACGCTCCAACAGCTGTCGGTAGTTCTTCCCCGTCAGAGGGGTCAGGTTCCCCTTTACCCGCTGCCTCTTTTCCTTCTTCTTCTGGGCCTTGCTGACCGGCCCCTCACTCACTTCCAATCTGTTGAATACCAGCTCGGGCACACTCTGTTGGGCCCCCTTTGGGGGCTCTGGGCCAGCCTCCTCAGCATCGGCTTGAGCGTCAGCCTTGGCTGCCTTCTCCTTGGCCCTGATCTCCTTGCGTTTGCGCTTCTTCCTCTCCCGCTCCTGCTTTCTCCGCTGCCTCTTCTCCAGGGCTGCAGGGGTCAGCTCTTTGGTATGGCCCTGGAGAGGGTCAGAGGAAGAAGAGAATTCAAAAATGGCAGCAGGGGAGGGTCGCTCGGAGCTGAAGTCAGGGGTCACCTGAACAGGCGACACCCCCCACCCCCATTCTACGGATGGCACAACAAAGTCAGAGATGGACAGGAAGAGGCTTGCTCAAGCTCAACAGGAAGAGAGGAGCACAGCCAGGGCCAGAGCAGAGGCCTCCCAATGCCTTAGTCAGTGCTCTTTGTCCTCTACTTACTGGCTCGGCAGGAGATAGGGGAAAATGAAGGGGGCTCTACACCGTTTTTTAAAACTGCCTCTCACAATACAATTACCCATAAAAGAAGAAAGCAGAATCTTGTCCTGATGGAGTGCTATGTGCCAGTGCCCTGTGCAGCCTCTAAAGGCCTAATTAGAGCAGTGATTCGATCTGCATACAAGGAGAAACACGAATTTGTAACTTGTCCAGTTAGGATCCTTTTACTTAGGCCAACAAATTATTGCCATTATTGTACTTATAAAGACCTCTGTCTTTTCATCTGTTATTTACCATCTGTTTGATCTTGAGCAAATTCTTTAAACTATCACCTCAGTTTCTTTATCTGCAAAATGAAAGAAAGGGACCTACCTTACAGCTCTGAATCCATGAACCAATACTGCACTTTAAGGTTTACAAAGTACTTTCCATCCACTGCCATTTAATTCTTTTTTTTTTTTTTTGCTTTGGCAACTGGCGTTAAGTGACTTGCCCAGGGTCACACAGCTAGGAAGTGTTGAGTGTCTGAAACCAGATTTGAACTCAGGTCCTTCTGACTTCAGGGCTGGTGCTCTATCCACCACGCTACCTGGCTGCCTCTGACATTTAATTATTACAAAAAACTTTATGAGGAAGAAGCTACTATTATGTCCATTTCACAGATGAGGAAATAGATTGAAAGAGGTTAAGTAATTTGCCCAAGGTCACAGAGTTAGTAAATGTCTGAGATGGGTTCTAAATCTGGTTTTTCCTAGCTCCAAATCCAGTGTTCTATACATTAAGCTTGGCTGCCTTTCAAAATAATTCCCAATACAGTTTACACCTCTTTATCTGCTCTTGCCAAACATTTGAAAATTCAGGGCTGTTGGGGTCCACAACTAGCTAAAAAACAAATCATATAGAAAAATGAAACCTCATTTCTCCTCTTCATTTTTTGCTGGAACTGTAAGCTATTTGACTAGACTCTAAATTCCCCAAGGGCAGGGAGCTTTTTTTTTTTTTTTTTAAATCTTGTATCTCCCTTAACATCATAATACACAGCACAGGAAACGTTTAATAAATACTGCAGTAATTTGGAAAGAGAAAGGTTGGCAAAGGACCAAAATGAATCCTCTATTTGGCTTTCCAATGGGACTTTTCAATCCACCTGATGACCAACATATCTCTTGTAAGGAAATAATGAAGAAGTTTCTCTCATTTTTAAATCAGTCCTAGATCATGTGATCACCATTTTCTTAAGACTTAACTATTACAACTCTAAGTTTAACAGAGATTCATGGTTTCATATACAATCCTCTTTTCCTGTTTGTTTGTTTAATACAGAAAATAGTTGAACAGGAGAACTATAGAAAATAGTTGAAATGTTAAGCAGAAAGAATGAAAACTGAAACAGAATACCAGAAAATTATACTGACCCTGGCAAAGAGGTGAGAAAATGCAACTTCCTTCCCTTATTCTTTTTTTTTTTTTCTTTTTTTGCTGAGGCAATTGAGGTTAAGTGACTTGCCCAGAGTCACACAGCTAGGGAATGTTAAGTGTCTGAGACCAGATTTGAACTCAGGTCTTGACTTCAAGGCTGGTTCTCTATCCACTGCGCCACCTAGCTGCCCCTTCCTTCCCTTATTCTAAAGGAATAGAACACTGCATACTATCAAACACAGAGAATATATTGGTTGGTTTTGCCAACTGTTTTTCTCTCTCCTCTTTCAAAATCTACTACAAGACTGAGAGACGGGAAAATAAATAAATCCAAAATATATATATGTATATGTATATATGTGTGTGTATATATACATATGCACATATATGTATATATACACACACATATAATACAGCAATAAATTACTAAAATAATAATAAATAATTATTTGCCAAATGAATAAATGAAAGAAAATATGAAAGGAAGGAATATTCAATAAGATAGCAGTTTTATTTGTAACCGAAGCCCACATCTGATTAGCTGTTTAATAGAGGATTTGCAAATGATAAACTTACCTGACCACTAGCCTCCTTTATTTTCTCATGCAGCCGCTGGCGCAGAATGTCCATGGCTAGAAAGGAGCCTGGCTTGCTGGCAGGTACAACTGTCAGAAGGATTGGTGTCAAGAATTACTTTAGAGGGAACATGTAGAATGAAATACACATTTTTGAACATGCACAACATGGAAATTTGTTTTGTCTGATTATGCATATCTGTAACATGGTTTGGCCCTCCTCCCCTGGTGCTAAAGGAAGGGAGGTAGAAGCAAGGGAAGAAGAAGCAAATATGTTAATTGAAAAAAGGTTTTAATTTAAAATCCTTAAAAAAAAAAAAACCACACACAGAAAGAAAAGGAATACATAAGGCTTAAATAGTAATGAAAAGATACCTAAAGCCCTGGGTCTTTCCAATTTCTAGCTTTGCTACTTATTCTTCGTCTGATGTTGGGCAAGTTATGTCTCTCTCTCTGGTTAGCAAAATGAGGGAATTAAATTAGATGGCTATTAAGGTTCCTCTTAAATTCTAACATGCTGGGTCTGTCTCTTCTCTCCTATAGGGTCTGTCTGTTGCCACCTTGTGTTCTAGCAGCAATTACAGAATCCCACAATTGGAAGGGATTTACAGTGTAAGTACTCCAAACCTACACTTGAATGCAAATAAATCCCCTTTATGTTATGCCCATCTAGCCTTTCCTTGAAGATCTCTAGTCAGGGGAACCCACAATCTCTAGTAATGGCCGACTCCACTTTCTGATAGCTCTAAATATCAGAAGCTGTACCATGCCTAAATTTGCCTCTCTGAAACTTCGATCCCTATGTTCCTAGCTTTGCCTGTTGAAACCAAGACGACTATAACTAACCCCCTCTTCTGTGTAGCAACCCTCCCGTAACTTGAAGACCATTCCCATGTCTTCTCAATCAAGAAAGAATCATTGCTCCTCTTTCATTTATAAGATACTTTAAGAGAACCACAAAATCTAGAACGAGAATTTTTTTTTTTTTGCTGAGACAATTGAGGTTAAATGACTTGCCCAGGGTCACACAACTAGGGAATGTTAAGTGTCTGAGACCAGATTTGAACTCAGGTCCTCCTGATTTCAGAGTTGGTGCTCTATCCACTGCGCCCATCTAGCTGCCCCCTAGAACGAGAATTTTAAAAGGCTCCTTAAAAGCCTAGTTCATCCCTTTCATTCCACAGATAGGGAAAGAGATTTAGGGAAGGGAAGCGATAGCCACGAAGCTGAAAAGTTCCTGGTAGAACAAGCACCAGAATTCACATATCCTGATTCCTAGTTCAGTGTTCTCTCACACCACACTGTCTCTGAAGTCATCAGGGTTTAGTGAACAAGTCCACCCTTCTCTCTTTCCTCTTCTTTTCCTTCAGGAGCTCAAAATCTGCATTTTCTCTAAAATAAAGCCTTCACTTCTGTTTTGGTCTACCCTCACAAGTGAACTTCCCCTCAATCCTTGTCATTTCAGTTACCCATATCCACCTCATTCCCATCTTGGCCAAAGTTCATCGGCCAAATATCCATGGCTTTTTAGACAGAGACACACCATCAGTTATAGAGCATGAGATCTAGGCTCTGTTCCACCAAAATCCTCCTTCAATGCCAGTGTGGCAGCATGGCACAGCAGAAAGCTATTGTAACAGAGTCAATGGCTCTGGGTTCAAACTCCATCAAAAACATCCAAACATCCATCTTTGTGTTGGTCACTGACCTTCTCTGAGTCCTCACTTTCTCATCTGAAAAATTAGGCAGTTGGCTTCGAGGGTTACTTTTAGCTCTGGATCTATGAAACACTGATCCTTACCAAGGTAAGATAACAATCCTGGGTCCCTGAGGACTGTTACAAGAGAGACCAAGGTTTGGAGGTCCTCCATCAAGCTGAAAAGGGTCCTGATTATGTGTCTGGAGAAGGACTAGAAACCATGTCTTCCACCTCCCAGGAGAATCCTGTCTTGCCTTTGTCTTGGGACAAAGACAAAAGAATGTTCTCACTTCTGTTTCCTAAATCCATTTCACCACACTGTAGTCTCACCTGTGGGGCCTCCAATGGAGCTGGAACCTGCCTTTTCCCCTGTGATGGCAGGGTTCTTGACTCTAAGCGTTTCAGAGGGCTTATTCTGGATCCCATTGGCCTTTCCATCCTGCTTCTGGGATTTCTTTTTCTGTTCCTTCTTCTTCTCCTTCTTCTTCTTTTTTGGGGGTCTAGTGGTTTCTAGATCACCAGATTTGGGAGCTAAAACAAAAATGGAGAAAGTTTATTCTATGTTTAAAACCATCTCTATGTGTATTTTGAAAAATAAGAAGCTATTATTAAAAAAAAAAAAAAAAAAAGACCATTCATGCCAAGACGAAATCCTAGAGGTGACCTTTATTAAATATGATCTATGAGATTTTGACATAAATATGATACTGACGGAACAATTTTTTAAAATTGTGTAGGTAAGGTCTCAAAAGCATTAACACATTTAAAATTAACTGATTATTTTTGTTAAAGATTTAGAAAACAATTGTATCAATCATTTTAAACATGCTTTTATCAATCAATCAATCATTCAATCGAAAAACAAGTATTAAATACTTACTACTTCCATTAAAAAAAAAATTATTCTAGTCCTTGATCCATTTTGAGACAAGATAGGGTGGTGTAGTAGAAAAGGCCCTAGGTTTGGACTAAGAGGACCCAGGCCTGTGTTCCAGTTTCATTATTGGAGATCCTGGTCAAAGCAATTCCCCTCTTTGGAGTATAATTAAGAGGATCTCTTCTCTTTCTTCCAATTCAAAATTCTGTGATTAGGATGGAAGGACTCTGAAGGAGCTGGTACAAAAGTCTCAAATCCAACCTTCACACTTTCCGTGATTCTTTTAATTCCTGTTACATACTATTTGCACCACACAATTTTAGTTGTTCAGTCATATTAAGTTGTATCTGAATCTTTGTGAACTTGTAGGGTTATTTTGTTTTTTGGCCAAGATACATAGTGGTTTGCTATTGCCTTCTCCAGCTCATTTGACAGATGAGGAAGCTGAAGAAACCAGGATTAAGTGACTTATCCTGGGTCACAAAGCTAGTGTCATGAGAACAGCTGAACTTCCACACCACTATCTCATCCTGGAACCCACAACCACCATCCCAGCCCCCTTCGCCCACCGGATGTCTCTGCTTCACTCCAATTGGGGGAAGAACTTACACTGGTCATCTTTTATTTCCCTCTTGGCTGTTTTTCTGATTCTCCAGGTTTCAACACAAACACCCCAATAACTTTTCCTCTCCCGCCTCCCACTTCAAAGTCCCTTGAAGAAGTGTCTTCTTCCCATTAGAATGTAACTTGTTTGAAGGCCAAGATATCTTCCTTAGTTGACCACAGTCCCTGGCATATTCAACAATAAAAGCTTGTTACCAGGCAAAGAACTGGGCAGAGAATAAGTGCCCAATAAATAATACCTGCTGACTGATTACTCTTATAATCTTTTGTCTGTAGGATCTTTTGGGGTGACTAAAAGGGGAAAAATGACCTCATGTGACAAAAGAATCCACTCGGTAAATAACTGTGGCTTAATTCTAAGTTATAACAATAATAATCCATCACCACCATACTTTTTTGAACTTATGATGACACTGGTATAGGAACTCTCAGATGAAGAAATTCCCCTACATCCTCTGCACACAAAGACAGCAAACTTTTAGGTGAACTGGAAATCATTTGTACATACATTTTGTCACTTGACTTTCACATTAGCCCTGTAAAGGAGGTGAGGCAAGACAAGACATACACTGAAGTTCAGAAATAGAAAATGTTTTGCCAAATTAACAGACATGGCCCTAGAAGCCAGATCATTCTGAAATTCCAGTGTTCTTTCATTTGGACCTCTGTGCTTCTTAACCTAAGAAGGAAGTCCAGGTAATCTAGTGATAAGACAGGCCTGGGAATAGGAAAGAAGAACCACACTGATTGAACTATATGAATTACCCCATTTCCGTTTCTGTGGTTCCACACTCTGCTGGGAACAGATTTTCTTGGCTAGATTCTGCAGGTAGGAGTCTTTGGCCACCAGTGATGCCATTGAGAAAGGGCAGGAATCAATGAATCCTGTTGGAAAACCTCAATTGTCCCTTCAGAGGCATTGGGAGTTCCCGGAATAATTTTTCCACTGTTCCTGAATTAAAAAAAAAAAAAAGAAGAAAAGCTGATTGGAAAGAAGCCAGGTGCCCAAGAGGACAATTTGTCCTTCACAGGGATCCCCTTGTTTCTAGGATGGAAGATGCCCTATCCAGAAGAGTCCAGAGAACAGTACTCCTATCACCCTTACTTCCCTATCAACAACAAAATCCACCAAAAAATTCGGGGAAAAAAAAGGCTTAATTCACACCTAGGGTAATACACTCTAAAGAATAAACTATTTTTTTTTTAAAGAGGGGGAAGGGTTGGGGAGTATTTTTCCACACTGTGAAAGGGGTCTCTTCACAAACATGCTTAAGTGTGGGTGTATTTGTGTCTATTCACCTGTGATTAAATGTATATTTGTCTGTTTCTATTTGAGACTGTCTAGATGCAGATCTTTACCTACTGTGATCTACTTTCTTAGATGTCCGCATGTCAGTATGTCAATAGCCGTTTGTTAAGTCCCACTGTGTCAGGCACTGGACTAAACTGAGAATACAGAGAAAGGTGCTCACAAATGTTTGGTGTCTGTACCTATTTCTGCCACTCACTACTCCGAGAAAATGAAACATCATGGAAAGAACTGGTCTTCTTTTAAAAAAAAAAAAAAAAAAAGACTAGAGCAGGGGTTCTTAAGCTTTTCTGTATAATGGAACTCTTCCCACAATGTTGTTAAGTGTCTATAAAATAAAATAACTAAGACTATGAAAGAAACCAACTCCACTGAAACACAATCATCAAAATTGTCTTTAAGAACAAGTCCAGGAACCCCAAGTTTGGAATCTCTGCACTAGACAATCTCAGGATTGGAACCTATGAATTCTCTGAGTATCTTGTAAGCATCCGTGGGCATGGCCAAGGGAGACAGACGGGCAGACACAGAGACTAAGAGAGACAGAGACAGAAAGGCACACAAGGACTGAGGGATCTGCGAGGACCTGTCCGAACGTCCGAGTCTCTGCGTCTTTGTCAGTCGGCCGGGCACCCACTGATGACGGGCAGGACCCCTCGCGGAGAGGGGAGAACAGGAAAGCCAAGGAAGAGAAGGAGAAACGAGACGAAGTAGGGCGTAAGGAACGCAAAAGCTTGGAGGGCACGCAGGAGGGAGTTGGGGTGAGCCGATACCCTCCACCATGCACCCTCAGGCTACTTACCCGGCCTCCAGCAAGGGAATGGTCACTTCACTCCGGGGGAAATCCACATGGGCAGGCAGCATTAGGAGACCGTAGAGTCATGGGAGAGCTGCGCTCGATTGGCCTGGTCTAGTAGGGCGGCTGCAAAGTGGGAGGGGTGAGACCTCAAAGGATTGTGGGTTGTTGGACAGCTCTGAGGAAGAGTACCCAATCAGAATTTCTCCTTGGTTCGGTAAGTGGGAGGGGGTTGGAACGTTGGAACGTATGGCGTCTGCGCAGAAAGGAGCGTTTATTTAGCGCTTTTTACCTGCCCAGCGCTGGGCTAATTAGGCACGCAAGGGTAGACGAGATCTGGGCTTCATGGAGTTCCATCTTAATGACAGGAAACATGAAGACCAGGATGTACTTTTAAAAGATGTAAATCTTATAAACACATACATACAAGCGAATATCTAAGAGGTTAGTGTACGTGTTTATCTTTCACACATGTATAAACAAACTATTATACATAGTTGTCTTCCTGTTCCCTCGAGTTGTAATGGAAACTCCTTGAGGACAAGGACTGTTACTACACACATACGCAGAGCTGACGGAATGTTAAATCCCTGATACCTCCCATAAAAACAAGCCAGACTCCAGAGTCTGCCCTGCCCACTCCAGTTCTTGTGTATCTTCGCCCCCTTTGCCCCAATGTTATGCTATTTTGTTAATACGTTTTTGGAAGACACTGAATTTGTAATTTTATAGGCATAGGGAGCTCTTAAAAAGGAACTTCTACACACTCGTTTTGCAATTTATAACCTAGGATTACCTGGTGGCGCAAGGATACTAGTCACTAGGTCACTAGTCACTAGGTCATACAGCTACTAGTATGCGTCAGAGGAAGGTCTTCCTTCTCTAAGTAACCCCTACTTTGCATGTGCCTGTTTTGTGTGTGATGAAACAGAGGAAGGTAAGGATGGACCAGACTGGGAGGAATGCTCAGTCACCAAAGAGAAGGAAAAGCCTGTGATCAACAGTATCAGATACTGCTGAAATTGAGAAAGATGTATTGGAATAAGGAATGTTAGATTTGGCAAATGAGAAATCAATTGGAAATTTTGAAGAGGACAGTTTTGGTAAGAGGAACCCAGATATATTACAAGATAGTCGTCAACAAATCAACTAACATTTGTTATATTCCACATACTGGAATATCCTTGGGAATATATTGGTTTTGGTCGTTCCTTCTGGAAAAAGAATAACAGCACCAGCATGACATCATGACGTATTAGTGAATTGGACTCCAGTGAGGCAGGGCTTCAAAAAGTCATCTTCATTCTTGCTCTTTCCTCAAGAGTCAGGGAATCCTGTAGCAAGCCAAGTATCAGGGCAACTGTCAGTGGCCCAAGAAGCAGTGGGTGATCTTAGATCTTTCTAAATTAAAGTTTTTCCCAGGTATGCACAAGACACATTGGAAAAAAACCACCATCCACTTTTCGGGACAATTTCCCTCATCAGCCCTTGCTTTCGTAAGCTTGGTTCCACAGCACCATTGAAACAATTGAGTGGAAATTAGGAAATCAAATTATTTAAATTAAAAATTCTGGATTAAGATTGCCAACATTAAAAAAATTGGGGAGCTAAAATTATCTAAATTAAAAAATTCAAAATTTCAAATTTAGGAAGCCAATATGAAAAAATTTTGACTCAAATTGTAAAGAACAGGTACTAAAAATTAGGGAATCAACATGTTAAAAATAAAAAAGGAAAAATTACAAATTGTAAAAAACAGAAAAACAATTTGTCAAAAAAATAAGTCAAAATATGTAAATCAAACTGTCAAAATTAAAAAGCAGAATTCTTCAAATCTCTCAGGAGGGGCCAGGTGATTTAGCCAGGATGGGAGTCAATCAATTAATCCCAAGTAGGTGGATAGGATACCCTCTTAGAATTATAAAGGTATGAGATACATAATAAGCCTCTTGGGGAAACTTGATTTCCCTCATTCATCTTTGTAATAGGGACTATTAACTTACAATGTGATGGGTAGGTGTGGTCATATTAGAGAAAAAACAAGCCATGATTTGTTCTATTACAGAAGAAAGTGGGTGAAGTCCTTAATCAAAGTCATGATCACCACTTGGCAAAGCAACACCCCCTTCAAGATATCTTAGCTTGGTGTTTTATATATATATATGTATCAACTGATTATTACTTTTTTCCTTTATCGTAAGACTAGTAGAATGTAAACTTGAAAGGACTGATGATCTTGATTTTGTATTTGTATCCCCAGTGTTTCATAGTGTCTGACTTAAAGCTAGTATTTAATAAATGCTTGTTGATTAACTGAGAAGTGGGGATCACAAATATGATTTTTCCACTATCTAGGTTGACGACTACCTAGGTGTTCTTTATTATTTTTCTAATTTTACTGTTGGTTAATTTTCTTAAATCTAGAATAAAATTCTTTACATCTCAAGGGGTTTATAATCTGGTTTATGAGACAGATCTCATCCACAGAACAAGGGAAACCAACCCTGTTCCTTTTTAGGAAGTCTAAGTGCTAGAGCTATATTCTAGTCCTGGCTGTTTCTCACTCTGTGATCCCAGACAACTTGTCTTGGTCCCAGTTTGTAAAATAATTGGCTTGGACTGAATTTAGTCACTAAATGAGCTCAAGGCTCTTTCTAGTTCTGACATTCTATGTTCAATAATGTTTTTCTTTAGAACCAACCTCCTAATTTATATCATCTAGAATGTAAGCTCCATAAGGTCAGGGATCTTTTCACTTCTTTGAATCCCCAGTGTTTATCAGTATGTAGCACATAGCAGGCATTTATTTCTATTATGCATTTGTTGACCGAGCCCCTTCCCTTCAGATGACTGTTACCTACCCACTCTTTCTCCACAGTGGAAAGAAGTTATTTTCTTTTCTGCTCCCATCTTAAGTGCATCTCTGATGTTAGGGGACCAGCAAGCATATTCTCTCAAATTGTGAGTTCATATTTTTCAAGACAAATCACCAAAGGTCCATGATTTATTTATTCAACATTCCACTTACAAAAATAAAGAATCACTAGGGGAAATGAATGTTTACATGACAGTGTAATCCAGTCCCTCTGTCCACCTGATATCCAGGCAACAGCAATTTCAAGAGTCACTTTTAATATAGAACTTCCCATGGAAAAAGTGACTCTATGCCAAGTATTTATCTTATATAAGATGAACCTGGTTTTGCTCATTTACAACAGCTAAATCTGCCCCACAAAAGCCAGTTTTTAATGTGGCTTTTATGTGTGCTACTTAAGTTAATGCCACATTTTTTGTATATCTACTTACAAATCCAAGTATTAATGGCATCCCACACACACACACACACACACACACACACTCACTATAGGATGAAATCCTGAGCTATCTTCCTCTTAAACTCTCCTGTTCTCAAATCAGCTAGAGTGGAGGAAGAGGAAGACTTCATGAATAGCAGTCCCCTGAACAGCTGAGGATGCAGCCTACAGTTTTCCCAACTCAAAGTATTTGGCTCTGCCTAATGCTATACTCAGGCTAACAAATTCCCTAACCCCCTCCCAAAATGCCTGTGGTTTTATTCTAATTTCAGAACAAGGTAACTTTTACCCAAGAAAGGTTAGGCCCAAGAAAAGGAAGAGTAATTTAGCGGATGATCTGGGCACCTGGAATCTATCCCTGAGGTTGAAGGAGAGAGGGAAGACTCAGGCTGAAATACTAACGTGTTGCTCTCTAAGTGGCACCCTGTGCCCAAAGAGGCAGCTGTTGGCTGTGGTAGCTGGAGTCAGCAGCAAGCACCTTTGACAGCATCAGGACCGGATCCTGGTTAGGCATGCTCCGTGGGACCAGAGCCAGGCCCGTTGACGTGAGGGAGCACTGGTGTGGTCCCCTGCACAGGGGCTGTGCCAGGCTCTGCAGGAGACACTAGCAGAGGTGCAGGGAGGCCATCAGGGGAGAATGAAGTGAGGTCCTGCCTCCAGTAGGCTTCACACAGGGGCAGATCAATTGTGTCGCAAAGACTGTAGCTTTTCCATAGCCAAAAAAACAAAACAAAACAAAAAAAAAAAAAAAACCCCAGGAAGAGAGACAGCAGGAGCAGGGAGAGATGTGAAGGCAGGGGGAAAAGGAAATAAAAGGAGGGGGAAAAAAGCAAGACAGAAGCAGAGCATTTAGAAAACAGTACCAATCCTTGAAGAAATCCCTACCCACCCAAACCTGACTCACCTAATTCCCAGATCCTGGTCTTCATGAAATGGAATGACCTAAGTAAACCTGATTATAAAACATTCATGATCGATGCAAAACAGAGCAAAAGAAAGATTTATTGCAGTGGACCCACTCTCACAAAGTCAAGTGGACACATGTATTTCCTCACTCATGTCCATTTATCCATTGCTTTGCTTGTGTCTGCCAGTTATTTTTAAATATGAATTTCCTAGGTCCTGCAAGGTGGGAAGAAGTGAGATACAACAGAAAGCAGCAGAGGCCCTAGGTTCATATCCTACCTCAGATACTCCCTAGTGGCGTAATCTCAAGGACACGACACTGGGCCTCAGCTTCCTCTGCAACTAGGTGGCCTCCAGGCTCCACAACTTCTGACTAAATCCATGATTCTATCACTTCTCTCACAGTAGGGATCACATAGGTAGGGGTTCTTGTTTTTAAAGACAAGCTCAGCACAGCACAAAACCTTCCATTAAGGCAGCTGCACAACAGGCTACACAGTGCCTGTGGGTCAATCCACTTGCAGGAAGCCAACAGTTCCTGCTATGACTTTGAAATAGCAAAAACCTGAGGGAGGTCAGTTGGGAGGTTTCAAGCTTGACCTCAAAAGGCCCAGCCACAATCTGATACATCCATGAAGGTTCTTACATCTAAATATTTATACTTCACATCTGGAAGGGGTCTGGCAGCTGGATGGCTCAGTGGATAGGGCTCTGGACCTGGAATCAGGAAGACCTTAGATGCTTCCCACCTGGGTTAATTTGAGCAAGTCACCTCACCCCTGGAGTGGGGAAGGAGAGGGAAAGGGGCAACCACTCCAGTATCCCAGCCAAGAAAACCCCATGGACAATATTATGGGGTCAGGAAGAGGAGCCATTACTGAACAACAACAACAAAGGTTTGTTTAACTGTGGGCAAAACCAAAAAGGATTTTATAAAACAAAAAAACAAAAAACACAAAACACCTTTCCTGCGCTTCAGTTTCCTTATCTGTAAAATGGAAGGTGAGGGAACCTGAATGATCTCCAGTCCTCTTTCAATTCTAGGTCTCAGTACTTGGTCCTCTCACCTCAGGCAGTCAAAAGCAAAGTTTCTTGGTCCTAGTTGTATAATGAGAAATGTCACTATCTCCAGATGATCAATAACTATGATTAAGTTCTCACATTTTTATTTTAACTGGCTGTTTTATTGACCTTGAACTCTTGATCTCTGGGCAAGAAATCTAATCACATTTGGACCTCCACCCTCCTCAAACCTGATAATTTCTACCAGATTGTTTGACAAACTTTGGAATCAGCTAGATGATAGGGAAAAGAGGAGACAAAGGATTGTGGAGGGAGGCAAACCAGGTGCTGTTTCTGAAAAGGTAAATAACTTATCCTTTTCCCAAACCTGCATGACTCTTGGATGCTGCCTTCCTTTCTTCTAGACTTTATCTTGCTCCCCAACCCTGGAAGCCCACCACAGACATGGAGCAGTGGGACCTTCCAAAGGAAAAAAACAGGAGAGCCAGGCTAAGGAAAAAAGCAAACAATAGGGAGATGTGGCAAAGTGGGTGCAAGAAAGGAGAAGGGGAAAAAAGGAACACAGCAGGGTGACAAAAACAGCAGCTCATATGGAGAAAACATTTGGAGAGGTTCTTGGTATCCCAGTTTGCTTACATTGAAAACTTTATTTACATGGGAATGAGTTTGGGGAAATGGAAACTGGATAGAGAAGGATAAGATTCAAATACTTAACAGGATGGAGACACAACTGCCAGTTTCAAAATCATCATCATCACCATCAATCTGCCCCCTTAGAATTGCGGTAAAGGACCCTACATAGAGATGTCTGGTAGGACAAGATATGGAAGGACCATCATTTCCAGCAGGGGACTATCCCACTTACCCTTACCACCAGCACTATCCTAACCACCATCACATTAAGGCACTCTGGGATTTCCAGAAACAGACAGGCATTTACCTATGTCAGGGGGTTGGGGAGGAAAGATGGAGAGAGGTCATGGAGGATTTCACAGGTTTAAAGCACTTGGGAATTTGAGCTGAGGTTATCTTAGGTAGCATGTTAAATATGGGAGAGAAGGACGATATATCTGACAGAATGCTCAACATTAAGATGAGGATGGGATATAAATAATAAAAAGAACACTGCTCTAGGAGTTAGGAGACCTGCATTCTGATTCTGGTCTTGCCACTCACTCACTATATGAGTCAGTTACTTCTCTGTGGGCCAGTTTCCTCATGATTGACATGAAGGAACTACATAGAAGGTATACCTCCTTATGGTTCCTTACAGCTGACGTTACATGTTCTAAAGGTCCCTGCTAGCTCAAACATTCTAGGTGTCTCTAATTTTGTGGTCATTTGATTCCCCTACTCCAAGTTGTGGAGTTCCTCCCATACAGAAAAATCATCTTTTTTTACTCCTAGGAGCTCAACAGAGGAATTTCACCAGAAAGCATTTGTGAGAATTTTAAGGAGAGAAGCATGAGGACAAATAACTATCTTCTCTTTCAGGGAACCAGATGAAATGATCAAAATTGGGCAAGGATCCTGAGAATTCAGGAGATGGGAAGAGGTGGAATAAAAAGCAGGGCATGGAATGATAGCTGTGGTATTTGTTTGCCAACTGATCTCTGGCTCCAAGAGTGCTAAATTTCACACTTTACATTTCAAGTATTTATAATAATTCAGGACAATTAAGAGTTGGCACAAAGCTGAGCCTCTTTAAGAAAATGAGAGTCACAAGGAGATTCAACTATACATTTTAAATCCACAGTCAGATCTGGCCTTAGACCCTCTCCAAATTAGGTTCACAAGCCTCTTTGGTGCAAAAATGATTTTTTAAAGGCACTCTTAGATTCAAAGAGGGAAATGGATGCATAAAGCCACATAGAGATAAATTTGAAGACTTCATGAACTTTGTGAACTGGGCACAGAGAAACAATTCACTTTTTCTTCCTTCACCTCAATAAAATAAGATTGAGCTAAATTGGGGGGAGGGTGCAGAGAAAAGTAGGAGAGGAGAGCCTTAACCTGGGGTCCATTAACTGTGGAAAGATTTCAGGGGAGCTGTGAACTTGAGTAGGATAAAACTTACATCTTTAACTTCACTAATCTCTAACTAGAATTTAGCATTTTCTTCTTTTATTTGAAAAAGGGTACAAGGGCTTCACCAGACTGCCTAAAGGGTCCATGACAAAAAAAAAAAAAAGTGAAGAACTCCTGAGTTTCCACTTCCAACATGCTATGACTTTTAAGTAATATAGAGAATTCCCAAAGTAGGTAATTCAAAAAGTATCAAGATTGGCCTTTGAAATGCAGTGTATGTCTGGAGATTTTTTCCACCATTATTCTCAGCTTCCCCCTGAATCCAATCTTCCTCTTTAATTTTATTTACTTCAGAGTAATGTTAAAATTGGTCTCTGTTCCCTGAGCACCTATCTCCTACGTGGGAGAAAGTAAGTGCAGGTGAGGTGGCTGAGAGAAATCAGTCTATCAAGAGAAAACTAGCAATTTAAATAGTATAGAATTAACATGTGCTATCCTATCAGAAAGGCTAACTTATAAAGGCAGCTTAGAGTAGTGTGGGCATCAAATCTTTTCCTCTGGACTCAGTTTTCCACTCTATAAATAGATTGTACTAAATGAGACTGAAGGTTTGTTCAAAAATATTCAAAAATCTATAGTGAGTACAATGCTTTCATCCAGATATCTTTGTTTTGAGATCAGTTATTCTGGGGTAGAGGAGTACCTATAGCTCAATCTCCATTTACTTTGGCATCAATGATTTCCCCAGAGAGAATGGGTACCTGGGTCACCAAAGAGATGAATTTTTCTTTTAGGGGGCCAGAAGGACACTATTGCCATCTTTACTGGCTTTCATAGAGCTTCCAGGGTAAGAAAAAACCCCACAAAAGTCAGAAAGGCCAGTAACCCTGGGAGGCACAGCTGTCAGAAGAACCAAAGGCTTCCTCCTAAGCCACTGATTTGGCCAGCTCTCCTGCTGCCTGCTCTCTGGGAGAGGCAGATGAAGAAGGAAGAGGAGGCAGTTTCACAAGCTTGTGGAGTACATAGCCCTATTTGTACCTGGACGAGTAATACTCCTCCTCTAGCTCGTACAAATCTATGGAAATCTCATCCCGAAGGGAAATGAGCTTCTTGTCACACTCATCCTGCAGCCCCCGAAGCTGCTGGTTGCGCTGATCGATGGCTTCATTCACTGAGGGAAAGTCATTGAGGATGAGAAATTGCTTGAGATCAGACACGAGCTTCATCAGGGATTCCCCAGCACGCACCTTGGGAATGTCAATGGAGAAGAAGGGTGATGGGGTTTAGGAAGATTAGAAAAGTAGCAATTTGGGGACTGGAGAGAAATCTGTTTTCAGAATTATTTCCATAAAGGAGAGGACCAAGTACTCTCTTCTACCTGAAGCCTTTCCTGATCCCTCTCAGCTACTAGCATCTCCCTCAGCAAGGTTCGCTGGTATAAGCTTTGTGTTTTCAATATACTTAATACATACATATAAACATGTATGTTGGGTGAATATGCATATTGTGTGTGTGTGTGTGTATGTGTATGGGGGGATGAACGGTTCCTTCCTAGTAGGGGCCACACTCCTTCAGGACGCAGGCTTATGCTTTGATTTTTCCATCTCCAGTGCCTAGCATCAATTTAAGTGCTTAATAAAGACTAGTTTGATACAGATGTGTCAGACGCCTATGACTTAGCCCCTCGTCTCTTTCCAGTTACCTCACAGCCTTTAACAAGGGAAACTGAGGCACCAAGGATGGATTCCACATATTTAACCTGCTGAATGCTAAAGCTGTCCCTCTTAAACTTCATGGGGAGGGGCAGCTAGATAGCCCAGTGGATAGAGCACCAGCCCTGAAGTCAGGAGGACCTGAGTTCAAATCTGGCCTCAGATACTTAACACATCCTGGCTGTGTGACCCTGAGCAAGTCACTTAACCCCAAATACTTCAGCAAAAAATAAAATAAAATAAATAAGTAAACTTCATGGGGAAAGTGAAGAAGGAAATTCTGAACAAGGCAATATTTCTCCATGAGCTTATAGACTTACTCTGAAAATTATATCCCCTCTTGGTTTTCCAATAACAATAATAGCTTTAATTATTTGAGCCCAATTTCACAAAGACAAATTCCATACCCTACTCCCTTTTCCCCAACTTGGATCACAAAATTTCAGGGCAAAAGAGGTCTTGCTAAGCACCAAAGAGCTTTTAGCACCAGCTACCAAAAAAAAAAGAATGTCCCCACTGAAGCCAGTTTTCATTTGTGGAGGTTTCTGGGAACAGGAAGAAGTACTGAGAAATGAAACATTTAGATCACTCAAAGATTTTAATACTCCTCACTATCTACAGAATGAAGACTATTCCTTAGGCTGATGTTTCCTGACACCTTAAATAATCTGGATATCTTCTACCTCTACAACCTCATTTCCCAAAGCTCCAACTAGAACTTCTGTCACCTGAATGTGAGTCTTTGGCTTTCTCATCTAGATGCCTTTGCTCACAATGTTTCCCAATAATGTTCCTTCCCACCTCCCTCAGCCTATGTAAAACCCTCTATTTTATTTAAAAATTTTTCTTTCTATGATGAACTGAAGCATAAACCGTGTCATCTATTAAAATAAATTTTAAAAAAACAGGATATTGTATGCAAAATTGAACTGTTACATGCAGTTTTTTTAAGTTTAAAATAAAACTTAACACAATAATAACAAAGTCCCTTGCTTGCCTCCCATTTCTATTAGAAAGCATTCCCCAATAACCCTGGCCCCTAGGACATGTCTATCTTCCCTGAACTACTTTGGGACTTAACTGTATGGTTCAGGGAACACTAGTATTGGTGATTACCTTAAATGGGGGGATGGGATATGTGTTCTCTCTTTGAGGGCAGGGGTTATAGTCTTACTCATATTTATAACACTCACAGTGTTTAGCAGAGAACTTTGAATGTTTAAGTGCACAATAAAGATCTGATTGACCGATGTGAGATTTGGGACTTTTTTCCTTTCTTATCTTTCACCAGGCCTTTTTTTTTTTTTTGGGGGGGGGGGGGGGGCCGTGGCACGCCACTGGTTACAAGGAGCAAAAGTATTTCCTTTGGATACAGTGGAAGGGTTGAGGACAAGCAATCGCACGTCCCAAATTCAGACTCTCAATAGGGAAGTAGAGGTGATGGAAGAGACAGAACCCAAGCTTAGGCATGACCTACGATGCAAACAGAAATTGCTGAAGTTGTTTTCTGTCCCTCAAAGCAAGGCCCAGAAGAGGGAGGGAGAACAAAGAACAAGGCTTACTTACAATATTGGCCGCTCTCACATGCATTTCATAATTGTCCTGTTCACCCTGAGTTGCCCGAGACACCTGAGTTTCATCTTCAATCTAGAGGAGAAATAAGAACAATTGTCAACAATGTGTAAACCAATGCCTCTGGTCAGTTCAAGAGTTTGCCATAAACTTCTCAGGACATAGCTGGGAGGGGGAAGGACAAAAGGAAGGGAGCAAAAAGCACTTACAGAGAGAGGGAGTCTCATGGCTTCCAGGAAAGTAGTGATACCTTCCTCCCCATCCCAAGAATTCTGGGCTAAGTAGAAAGTTATCCCCCTTCCTACCTCATGGCACGGGGTCAGATAAAGTAAATCTCTGGCACTGAGTCCCATCTCCCCCATAGAAAGAAGCGGTGAGCAGGACAGAAAGGAAAAGCTGAGCACAGAAGAACTAAATTATTATGATTTGGTCCAAAAGGGGAGGACAGGCAAAGAAAAGAGGTACGATTTCATTTACTAAGCTACTGTTCTAATAATGATGGTAATGACAACAATAATGATTATAATAATATTCCTGTGTGCTATTGAATTGAGGTGAAGAGAATTCAGCCTGAATAAAAGTGGTCCTAAAAAAGCACTACTGAATATGGTTTGAACCATATAAAACGCAATTTAGAAATTTTTGACAATTCCCTATATATCAATATCTATCATAGGCTCAGTCCCTGTCTCTTATAAAGAAAAAAAAAAAAAAACAATTCACCAAATTGTAGGTAACACAAATATGGAAGGAAAAGTTATAATGCTGGATGACCAGCAACTATTGAAAAACCTGACACTTTTCAACCCAAAGAAAAGGAGATTTAGGGAGGCTATACAGCTGTCTTTAGATAACTAAGAAACTGCTGTTTGGAAATGAGAATACACTCATTCCACGTGGCCTCCTGAGAGCAAAACTAGGAGAAAAAGGTAGAAATCTTAGGGAGGTCAACTTCAGCTCCATGCATGGAAGAACATTCTAATAACTCTCCAACAATGGTCAAGTATTAAGCTCTCTGTCAAGGGTAGTGAAAGGCAGGTTGATTTGTTAGAGATGTTGCTAGATTAGAATTGGATTGGATTGCCATCTGATACTAAGATTTCAATGATTCTGTCTTTTGAACAGGAATTCAATATTCTTTATGTAGCTAAAAACCTTAAGAGGTTAAAATTATATGAATTCTAGTATTAACACTAAGTGTTTACTTCATCCTGTTCTGACTCTTCTGGTGCCAAGATGGTGAAGTGAGGAAGGAATTCTCTGAAGTCCTCCCAAATTTCTCTCCAAAGAAAAAACTGCCTCAGAATTGATCTAGAAGTAAAAAAGCAGTCTATCAGCACAGAAGGAAAGCTCTGTCTCATTGGTATGGGAAGGGAAGAGGTCCAAGAGCAATAGGGAGCCTGAAGTAAGGCTCTAAGCCTAAGGCCTTACCCTCCTGCAAGCCTGCAGCCCTCTAAATAAGTGAGCAGTCTGTGCAGTACAGCAAGGCCCCATCCCAGAGATCCTCCCCTCCCCCCAGCATAAGCCAACAGTGCTGACCAACAGTTCTGCCCTGGCACTGACAACAGTGAGACACCAGCCCCCTCCACCCCCCACCAAGCACTTAAATTTTAAAAATTTAAAATTCAAAAAAAAAAAAAAAGGCTTGACTCTAGAAAGTTACTATGGTGACAGGGAGGATCAAAGCATAAACTTAAAAGAACAATAAGGTCAAAACAGCAACTGCAATCTCTGATAAAAGCCTCATTTCCCAAATATAGAGAGAAGTGAATAATATTTATAAAAATACAAGTCATTCTCCAATTTATAAATGATTAAAGGATATGAAAGGCAGTTTTCTAACAAAGAAATCAATGCTATCTATATTCAAATGAAAAAATGCTCCTAATCACTACCAACGAAAGAAATGCAAATTAAAAACAGCTGAGGTACAATCTCACATCCATCATAGTGAGCAATATGACAAAAAAAGGTGTTAATTGTTGTAGATGATGTGGGAAAACTGGAATGCTAATATACTATACGTGGAAATTGTGAGGTGATCCAACCATTCTAGAGAGCAATTTAGGACTATCCCCCAAGAGCTATGAAACTATTCTTACCCTTTGATCCAACAATGCCACTAATAGGTCCCTATCCCAAAGACATCCCAAAAAAGGGAAAAGGATCCATTTATACAAAAATATTTATAGCAGCTCTTTCTATGGTGGCTAAGAATTGGAAATCAAAATGATGTCTATCAACTGAGGAATGGCTAAACAAACTGTGGTCTATGATTGTGATGGAATATTATTTTGTTATAAGAAATGACAAGATAATTTCAGAAAACCCTGATATACAGTAAAGTGAGCAGAATTATGAGAATGTGATACACAGTAAAAGCAATATTGTTCGAAGAACTGTGAATGATAATACAATGATCCGAAATAATTCTAAAAGACTAACGATCTATCTCCAGATAAAGAACGGTTATCGAGTATAGAATGAAACCTGCCGTTTTTCACTTTCTTTTGATTCTTCTACAAAATGACTTTTATGGAAATGTTTACATAATTGTATGTGCATAATCTACATCTGACTGCTTATCATCTCATGGAGGGAGGAAGAGGGTCAGAATTTGGAACACAAATTTAAATAAAAATGTTTAATTTTTAAAAAGGAAAAAACGTTAAAAAAAAAAGAGGAAGATGGTTTAGAAGTGGGGGGGAAGGAAGAATGGACAATCAATCATCTAAGAGTATACGTGGCAATTCTTAACCTAAAAGATACTAATCCAGAATACTACATTCTCCAACAGTTTTCTGTCCTCCCTTACTCACCTTCCAACTCTTATTTATACAGAGTAGATTAAGGAAAGGAACCTAGAATAACTCAGCATTCCAAATCCCAACACAACATATGGGCACCAGTGCTTTAATATTCAGGACAACTTTGGTACTAGAACAAGTTGCTTTTTTCCTTTTTATAAAGTAAGATGGGAGATGGTGGGATGCTAGCTCCCTTACTTCTACTTACCTTGGCTGTCTTTATGATCTCAGTGAAATTATCCATGATTGACTTGATATCATCTTTCAGTCTCTTGTTGTAGGACTGAAGGAGGGTCTCTTTGCTCTGGGGAAGGACTCTTTGTTGGGCCATTGCATTATCCTAAGAAGGCAAAGCAAAGAAGAGATTAATTACTATTTACATATTACTATTAGTAGAAGCAGCATAGTTTAGTGAATGGAGCACTGCACTTGAGATTCACTAAGACTTGGATTCAAATCCAGTCTCAGACACATATGAACTGTGTGACTAAATAAGATCCTTTCCCCACTCTTATAAGTTCTAAAGTAAAAAGGAACAATGTGCCATGGAACTGAAATCCAGAGACCAGTGGCATTCAAAAGCTGTCACCTTGTAGCACTCAATCAAAATGCTGGCTTGACTTGGCCGCCAGTCCTAAGATTGACTCTAGGCAAGTGTCTCAAATCCTGAGTCTTACTTCCCTCACATATAAAGTGGGGTTAATAGAGGTAGGTGGTGTACTAGAAAAACTCCAAGAAAAACTTCAAAATCAGGAAGATCTAAGCTCAAATCTGGCCTCAGATATTTACTAGCTGTGTGACTGATCAAATCACTTGTTTCCTTATCTAAAATGGGGGTAGTGGCAGCTAGCTTCCAGGATTGTTTCGAGGATCAAATGAAATATCGATATTATTTGTCGTTAATATTACTTCATTACACTATCAGTCGATTGTCTGCTGTCAATAAGAACTTAATGATTGTTCTTTTACCCTCAAGTTTCTGCATCTGTAAAATGGGAATAAGAACAGTATCTGCGGTCGCTACCTTCTCAGGATTATAAAGTAAAGTATTTTGTAAACCTTAAGGAGCTACAGAAATGTGAGTGAGGATGACAAGGTGGCTTGGGGAATCTTCAATTTCTTACAATTGAGAGAATGCAGGACCTCATCACCAGACCCGACACCTAAGAAAAGCACCTAATAAACACTTGTCTAGCTTGTTTTCCCTTTAAAACGTGGGGTTGGACTTCACCTTCTCTATTTCCAGTTCGGAGTGTAAGGTCTTATTCTAATTCAAAATTAAGCGCCCGCCTAAAAGATGCTGCCCAGTGCTGGGGATAAAAAGGAGGGGGAAAGGTACTGCGCCTGCCCTCTGGAGGCTTACCCTCCCTCTGCGGGCAGCTGGACTCCCAGCTCAGGTACACACGAAAAGCAAGCGCAGCCACAAGAACACGCGGGAGATGCAAGGCCATCCGCGGGCGGAGCAGAGGGAGGAAAGAGCCGCGTCTAGACGCCACCCTGGAGGCTGCAGAGCCGGATGGGCAAAACGAAAATGACTGCGTAGATACCAGCCATAACACCTCAGAGGCCTTTACCTGTGTCCCCTGGAAGTCGGAAGTTGACCTTCCTCAACCCAGTTCTCTCAGACCAGGTCACTTGAAAAGCTCTGCAGGGAAGAGGAGAGAATTTCCTTTTTGGCCTTTAAGACCGCCCCCTTCCCACAAATCCTAAAACCGTAAATCCCGCACATGCGCAAGGCCTCGCGAGAGCCAAGGCGTAATACATATTACCCACAAATCTCTTCTCTTCCTTTCTCGTTCTGCCGGTCAAGATGGTGAGCCATTCTGCCTTTTTGCGGGACCTTGGGTCTAATTCTATCCATCTCCATCGACTCTCTTTGCGGGCCTCAGCAGAGCAACCTCTGTCTGGGAAGGCTTTAAGGGGTCTCTCCCGAGGACCTAGGGTTGCGGGATAAGGGAAACGACTGTAACAGGGACGGAGGGCGGGCGGTTCTCGGGCCGAGGGAAGGCCGCCGGCCCCGAACCGGGACCCCGTGGCAGAGGGGCTTAACCCTCTCAGCGCCGGCAGGCAGGCGGCCCTTCGCGACCCTCGAGTCCAACGGCCAGGCAGGTTGCTCTGCGGGCCCATAACTGAGACTCCGTGGCGGGGGAACAAAGGGAAGTGGGCTGAGAAGACCTCGCATTCGCGGAACTAGGGTTGAATCTTTGAACGTTACTTGAAAATGTAGCCTCAGCTAGGTTGACGATTGACGGGTAGAAAAGCTCAGATCCAGAATCGTGGACTGTCGGTGGCTAGCCAGAAGCAGCCTGCTGACCCCCGGTCTCAAGACAGGTTGTGACGGCGATAGCCACACGTACTTAGTGCAGGGTGTTTGAGGACCAAAGGAGATGTCGGTGAAGCTTTTAGCCCAGTTCCTACGGTAGTAGGTACTGTGTAAATGCTTCCTTGCCCGGTGGCTTAGCCATTTCTCTTGCCAAAGCAAATAGATCGTTAAGCCGAAGGGGTCTTGGGGAAGGCACAATATTGGGTGCTTTGGTTCCTGAGAAGGGCATATGGCTTGCGACTTTGCAGAAGCCCTTCCTGGAAGCAGAAGTTAAAACCTTAATTCTCTGAAGCGTGCTTTACACTACAAATTATCACTTTATTCCTCACCCATCCCTGAATCTGATGCTTTAGGGGAAATGTATTGACCAAAAAGTGAGATAGGATCATAGACCTAGGGGCAGGAAAAAAATTTCAAAGGCCATCCCTTCCAATTAATTTTAAAAACCACTAAATTAAGGAGGTTGTATTTTTCACCACAGATATAAGTGGGATTTGAACCTGTTTATTCTGACCTGAGTCAAGGGAGTATAGGAGAGGTACAGCTGAGAGGGCTCACTAGGACTTTTTTTTTTCTTTTTTAAATACAGCCAAAAGGGAAGAAGGCCAAGGGGAAGAAGGTGGCTCCGGCCCCTGCTGTTGTAAAGAAACAAGAGGCCAAGAAAGTGGTCAATCCTTTGTTTGAGAAGCGACCCAAGAACTTTGGCATTGGTAAGTGATGGTGACATGTTTGGTTTGTGGGTGAACTCAAAAGTTTTAATGTCCTAAGCCATTAGCTGGCTTATTAAGCAAATGTTTGAATGAACGACCCACAAATAGGAATTGGAGAAAAGAATCTAATAACTTGGTATAGTTAGCTTTGTAACAAGGTGAGAAGACAGAAGGGGTACTGATAACATTCCAAGAGCTAACAGTTGTGCAAATGATGGAAAAGAATATTTGCTATCTTGAATGTTGGTGATGACATCTCATAACCACCAAGATCGCTGATGCACTTTATTTATCAATTAAAACCATTTGAATTAGGATTGCAAGCTTCACGACACTTTTCTCATTAGGTCAGGACATCCAGCCCAAAAGGGACCTTACTAGATTTGTCAAATGGCCTCGATACATCAGACTTCAGCGTCAAAGGTCCATCCTTTACAAACGTTTGAAAGTGCCACCAGCAATCAACCAGTTCACCCAGGCTTTGGATCGTCAGACAGGTAAAGAGAAACCTAGCTTTTTCTACTCTAGAATTTAGTTACAGATTTTTTTATATTTTTTATATTTTTAAGGGTTACATCTCTATAAATGTGCCTAAAAAAAGTGTGCCTTAATTTGGCTTGTGGGAAGATAGGGTTTCGTGACTTAAAAGCCATTAATTTCTGGCGTAACTGGAGGAATATGTGCAGATGATGATTACAATATTTGCTATCTGAGTAGCAGTGATTACATATTTAACCACCAAGATCGCTGATGCACAAAATATAAGGAACACAAAAATAGTTGTTTTAAAACCAGTATCTTAACCCAACAAACTTATTGTTCCAGCTACTCAACTGCTTAAACTGGCTCACAAGTACAGACCTGAAACAAAGCAAGAAAAGAAGCAAAGGCTGCTGGCTAGGGCTGAACAAAAAGCTGCAGGCAAAGGAGATGTCCCCACTAAGAGACCACCTGTCCTCAGAGCAGGTAAATTAAATATCCTATCTAAAACTGTTTAAAAATGTTAGACATTAATGTTGGACAAGCTATTGCAATGATGTATGAATTTCTTCACCTGAAATAATTGTGTGGATCAAATACACGAGCTTTTTAACCCTGAGCCATAGCTGAAGATTCATGGTTTATTATTTTTTTGGATCAGTAGGTAAAAGAAATGAATCCCTAACAAAGAACCCATGCATATTCTTACTGTTTTTTAGGCGTTAACACTGTTACTACTCTAGTAGAAAACAAGAAAGCACAGTTGGTAGTGATTGCACATGATGTGGACCCCATTGAGGTAAGTTCTCAGCTTGCAAAGTTTAAAAAAAAAAAAAGCCCACCCCTCCCCTCCCCCGTTAGTCATATTTGAATGTGAACGTTTAGTTTCCTGGGGTATTTGGCTTTTGCAGTGATGTATGAATTTCTTCACCTGAATTAATAGCATGGAGAATAAATAAACGAGCTTTTTAACCCTGAGCAAATGCCAGACAAGTTTTTTGGGGTTTTTGTTTTTCTTTGTGTGGTTAAGTATTCTAGACTTAATTATTCTTATTATGTCTTCCAGCTGGTGGTCTTCCTACCTGCCTTGTGCAGGAAAATGGGGGTTCCTTACTGTATAATCAAAGGTAAAGCCAGACTGGGTCGATTAGTTCACCGAAAGACTTGCACAAGCATTGCCTTTACACAGGTTAACCCGTAAGTATATTTTGTCCTTAAATAATTTTAACTATTTAAATCCAAAAGATTTAAATAAAATGTGAGAAAAGAGCCTAAATTTATCCTATCCCAAAAGAAGTGGTACAATTAACTGTTAACTCAATCATGTCCGATTCCAGCTTAGCATTTTTCACTTTTGAAAGCTCAAGGAAAATTGATAGCTAACCTGGGGGATTTGGTATCAAACTGGGTTTAAAAAATAGTCAGGAGATTGACTCTTGTTCTGAACCTTTTGACAATGATGTACAGAATTTCTTCACCTGAAAATAGCATGTAGTAATTTTGATTCTGAGACAAAAGGTTCTGTATCATAAGATAATTGGTGAATTATCTAGTGAAGGGGTTCTGTAGTGTTAATTCTTCTGATCTTTCTCAACAGTGAAGATAAAGGAGCCCTAGCTAAGCTAGTAGAAGCCATCAAAACCAATTACAATGACAGATATGATGAGGTAAGGACTAATTCGATTTTTTTAATTACAATATTCATTTATACATAATCTTTTTAAGTATATATGGGGAAATTTTGATGGGCTTTGAAAATCCTTTCAGGGGTGGGAAATGTATTCCATTATATAGAGGAGTTAATTTTTTTTTCCCCTCTGTCCTTTCAGATCCGTCGTCACTGGGGTGGCAATGTCCTGGGTCCAAAATCAGTGGCTCGTATTGCCAAGCTGGAAAAGGCAAAAGCTAAGGAACTTGCAACCAAATTGGGTTAAATGTATGTTTGATTTTTTTCCCTACATAAAAATAAAATATAAACAAAATGGAAATTTGAGTGGTCATAGGATATCCTGGGATTGAAGGTATTATATAATCACAAGGTATATGTGATACATTTGTACATATAAAATTATGGGGGGGGGGGGAGGATCAACCAGCAAGTCAACTACCATCTTATTGCTGGGCTATACTGCCACTTTTTCTTAGTTACAAGTTTAATGGAGTTCACTGAAGATGATGATGCATGAACTGGTTCTGGACCATGCAACATAAGACCAGATTATGTGGAAACATGGGTAGGCCATGGGCTGCAACTGAGAGGTGATATGTAACTATAAAGTGAAAAAGGATCAGATGATCAAGAACTTCAAACTACAGAAGTGTAGGAACCTCAACACTTAAGCCTATCTATAGAAAAATGGATAGGAATGAGAAAAAATAGGGTCTTGAAATCTTAAAAGTGAGTAAGCTTGCACTAGTGTTATTTGTGTTGGTGGTGAAGAGTGATTCTAGGAAGGATATAGGGGAGGGGAATATCAAATAGAAATTGAGAAAGGGAGCCTTTATTTTTAATTTTAAAAATATTTACAAATTATTCAGATACTAATAAAAGAAATTTACTAGGATATTCCTTTCTTTGTCCATGGTTACTCCACACTCTTCACTGCTGTCTTCTACTGCAATCGAACAAACTTCTTAAACCACATGTATGATGTTGCTGCAGACAATCCATACCTGAGGAAAAGTAATTAGTCCTGAAAGATTAGAGGGTACAACTTAAAAACAGTGTGTGATCTAATAACTTACCAAGTAATGATATACTGCATATGTTCATTCCTCAAGGTTATTCTTGTTTGGCCACCAATGGGCCCTCCTGGGACTGTGCTTTCTGTAGACAAGAATAATCAAAAGTTTGTTTTGTAGGTTAAACACATAGATCCTGCCCTTTTCCCCCCAGGCAATTTAAAGACCTTAGACTCCATTTAATATTGACTTAGCATATGAATTCAGTTGCTTTCAGTGGGGGGGGGGTTAAATTCATACCATCCAGATGCATTTTTTGCTTTTAGGCTGCATGCTATTTACTGGAGAAAGTAAAATATCCCCCCCAGTTTATGTATCCTCCTAAAGAAAATTTTAATGCAAGTCAAGAAAATGCCTATGGGATTACATTGAAAATTAAATGTTAAGGAAGGGAAAGAAGGGTTGTAGGGATAAAAATCAAGCCATCCACCTCCAATTTCCAACTTTATAAATAACATACTGAAGTTCGCGTCAATAAATATGGGCTCAGCGCCTGTGATCTTTGCCATAGCCTCCACGTCACGGTAATGCCATCGGTTCTTCTCTGGCTTGTTTTCAGGAACAAAAGGCTTCCGGGTTTCTGTCAATCTTACCATCCCAATGAGATCAATTTCATCTTCAATCTATTTTTAAGAAAAAGTATCATTCACTTTTTTTTTCCCCTGACACTTTAAGCATGAGTATTTCAAGGATTTCAAAATACTTCAGTGTTCAGTTAGGGCATTAAAACCAATCTTCCACATCTAGAGTAGTCTTTTAAAGATGACTTTCTCAACCTTATTTAAACATAGGTGAATAGCCAATAGCCTGTTGAGATAAATCCCTTCATGTAGTGAGGAAAGGCTAATATTCCTTACCTGGCCTTTTTGTCGAGTGTCTGGATTTATTCTTTTCTTGGGAACATAACCTCTATTCACTAGGATTGTGATCCTAGATTTTTACAGGAAGAAAAAAAGTGAAAAGTTAAATCTCTGCTCTCCTATGTGCTATATTTGGGTATTCTATTTGCCAACTATCAAGTACTTGATAACCAACCAAGCACTAGGTAACTAGATCTCCATTATCTCAGATGATCTGATGATCTAGTCAGGACTAAGGAAGGAGTGGGGAAATTAGTCTTTGCCTCAAAAGACAACTTTTGGATTATTTTCATTACTGATAACTGGAATTACAAGTACTGGATTACATGTCAGGATCATTTAGAAACTGCTATTAGGCCTACAATAAATAGAACAGTGGTGCTTCCAGAGATATACTAATCTTGTAGCCATCTAAAATGGAGGCTCATATGGGTTAAGTACTAAGAGACTATCAAAGTTAGAACTGTACCATCAATTTAAGACAGTTGCTTAACAGATTAAACTTACCCCAAATCGGTACAATGGAAAGGAGTAACAACATTGGCACCACTTTCCAACGTGGAAGACATTCGTCCTGAATCCCAGGACTCTCGGGCAGGGTCCACCATGGTTCGAGGCAAAATATAGAGTTCCTTGGAGTGGTCAAAGTGCCCTCTGACCTTCACAGGCCTATACTCCAAGTCCTTCAGCTCCATTGGACTGTAGGGAAGGCAATAAAATGGTTGTAAGGGAGTGGCATTAGGCAAAATTTACAAGGAATTGTTTGGACAACATTCCCCCTTACATGAAAGTCTTTGAGCCTTTTTTTTTTTTTTTATTAGGGTAAGTGACTTGCCCAAGGTCACAATAAGTGCTTGAGCCTCAAAGGCTAAGCAAAGGAAAAGGGAATAAAGGTTCCATCCAAAAATATTCCCAAGTCATCTAAACCATAACCTCAGTGAATGGTTTTCATCAGTCAGCATAGCAGAATTAACTGAAGGTGAGGAGGTATTAACCAGCTGTTTGTCCCTATGGGTCTGAGTTTCTTCTCTTTAAAACAGGAATGCCATACTAGGAAATTATGAACCTTGCTCTGAAATTCTGTGGGTTAGCACCAGGCCACTATCCACTAACATCTAATGGAATATAAGTCATTTAAGTTGGGGTCAGGACCCAGAAGCAAGAGAGGAATGATTACTCACTCTGCTGGCAGAGGGATAGGCTCAGCTGTAATTCTTGATTCCAGCTCTGCAATTAGCTTCAGCTTCCACTTTCGACGCTGGACCTATGTGAGTAACCACACGTATACCCACGAGTTAAAAAAAAGTGGAGCCAAGAGCTTCAGTACTCTAAAAGACAGACATGTTGGTCATTACCTGCCATGTTCCCAGGCCAAAGGCAGTCACAGGAATGAGGAATAGTAACCACTTGTAAAATAAATCTTCCTCTGACTTAGCAGGAGCTGCTGTTGTAGAGATGCTGCATCGGCTTGAATTCCAAACAGCCTCTGGAAGAAGCCAATAGATCATGGCAAATTTGTTATCTTCTCTAGTCTTGGAGTGTTACCTGCAAATTTTTCTACCACCTCTACCTTTAACCTGTTCTCTTTTTGGAAGTCTGATGTTTAGAAAAGCTATAAATTAAACTAATTCCTCTGGAAAGGGCAAAGTGGAATAAAGTTGAATTAGGGTAAAGCCTGAGGTCTAATCTTTACTCTGACACTAAATAGAAGTACAAGTTATAACCTTTCCATGGTTCATTTCTTCCATCTGTGAGGATATACTACTACCTTCAAGGAAATGGATAAAGGTTAAATCTGATTTCATTCATATGCTTTCTAAAAAGGAAATTCTCACTACTAGGGCTGGTCAGTTACTTAGGCATAAAAAAAAAGCAGGAAAAAACTTACAGTAGAGAAGGCAAGGAGGAATGGGAGAACCTTTCATCAGAATTGGTTCAAAGACAAAATAACATACTCAATATGAATAATTTATCTAGCCCTGCAGGATAGGAGGGGAAGGAGATACAAAGAGGTACGGTAATAGAGAGAGGGCATACCGGGGCAAGGGTAGTCTGTAACAAACACTTGAGGAGGGAGAGGGTTAAAAGGAGAGAACAGAAAAAAAGGTGAAATACAGTTATCAATAGTTATTGTGAAAAGAATTTTGAAGCAAGTTTTTCTGATGAAGACCTCATTTCTCAAATGTATACAGCATGGAGTAAAATTTATTAAACATGGGGCAGTTAGATGGCATAGTGGATAGAGCATCAGCCCTGAAGTTAGGAGGTCCTCAGTTCAAAATCTGACCTCACACCTATGCTACCTGTGTGACCCTAGCCAAGGCACTTAATCTATATGTAAAAATATAGTAGCTCTCTTCTGTGGGCAAAGAATTGGAAGTTGAAAGGATGCCTATCAGTTGGGGAATAGCTGAATATATTGTGGTATTTGATTATGATGGAATGAGAAATGAATAGGATGCTCTCAGAAAAATCATGAATTCAAAATGAAATTTACTGGGTACAAAGTAATTATCAATGTCATATGATCAGCTGTGAATGACTTTGCTATCAGCAATACAATATAGCTCTGCTCCAAAGGGTTTATGATGAAAAAGCTATACATACCCAGAGAAAGAACTGTGTCTGAATACAGATCAAAGAATACTCTTTAAACTTTCTTTTTCTTGGGGATTTTTTTTTTGGGGGGGGGGGTTATCTGTTTTGTTTTGCAACACAACTGCCTTAATGTGGGTTGGGAGTGGGGAGGAAGTGAGAGAATTGTGGAACTCAAAAGTTTTAAAAACAAATATAAAATATTGTTTTATATGTAACTAGGGAAAATAAAAATATTTTTTAAAAGATGGGAAGAAAAAAAGTTGCCTAGGCCTGAGATATAACTCCTTTGTGTGGACTCCCAGTGCAACTAAAAAAAAAAAAATGTAATTGGGAAATATTTAGCAAAAAATAGCTATACAAGATAGATGCTATTTCGAGGTTTTCCAAGTCAACATACAGCCTGCAGGGATTATTTTTGAGTTTTATACCAGTGCTCTTTATATTCTTAAAGTATACTGCTAATTATCATTAGTACAGTGGAAGTGAAAAGTTTTTGTTTTTACAGAACAGGATCCATTATGTTTGTTTTTAACAGTTCCATTCAAACTTGGTTTCGAGGCTGAAACCATCGGTAACACCGATATTCCTTTACTTTGATAGTAACACTCATATTCCCTTACATTAACATAACCATCAGCCTTCCTCAAGTTTCTAGCAGTGCCCTGAAAACAAGTTTAAGCTACATGAAACTGATTAAGACTGAATAAAACTCGCAAAGCCGAGTCAAGAGTCAGACTATGGGTGCAGGGGGAAACTAGCTCCTATGGTCCAACCCTTTTATCTTAAAGCCGAGAAAACGTAATTTCAATTTCAAAACTAGTCTCAGGTGGCAGCGTTAGGTAGAATTCGGCTGTCCCAGCTTCCCACAAAACAGTGCCATGCACCAAGGTCCCTCCTCACCTGGGAGCCACCGGCTCAGGCGAGAGGCACCGAGGAAGCTACTTCCGAAAGGGCCAATCAGGTCCTGCGGGGAAAGCGACACAAGAGGACACAGAAAAATCAGGTCCGTCCGCAGACCCAGGAGAACAACATGCACAATTCCAACGACATCAAAGAGAACACTCTAGAAACGAGAATCGGAGAAAGTAGCTCCCTCTTTTCGGGAGCTCCGGGGTTGCTACGAGTGCTAAATGCTGTGCATAGCATCGCAATGGGGTCAATGTGCGGGTGCGCTTTCACCGTTTCCCACAAACCCAAGGCCAGCAGCCTCGGGACGCTCTGCCACTAACCGGGGCCAAGCCACCGTCCTCCCTGCCCCTCGTCCTCCCCAGTTCCAATTCAGACTAGACTCCGCCCTCACCGGCGCCTCGGGAACCCGGCGCTGTGGGACCCTCTTCAGGCCAACCACCCGCACAAACATCAGCCTGACGGCCATGACCACCGCATTAACTACTTCCGGGGGTATAGCACGCGGGGTGAGGGGGAAGATACGAATTTCCGGTTGACATACTCTGTCCGGCGCGAGCCCCGCCCTCTTCCGGGTGTCCACGTGGTGTGTCCTAGGAGCTGTGGAGTCGAGACTCTTACCCCCTCTCCCGAGCCATGGCCGGTACCGACGCTCAGGTGCCTCCAGATGTGCAGGAATTCCTCCTGGACCACCCGGGGCTGCAGTTGTGCCCTGGCGGGACCAAGGTCAGCGGGAAAGGGGCTGGACCCTCGGTACTCCAGTAAACGGATTTGTGGAAGGGGAAACTGAGGTTCAGGGAGGGGACTATGAAACTTGGTAGTCGACGCATCCAGGCAAGGCCAGAACGCCTCTCTCCCGAGTGGGGGGAACCTTTCTCTCTCAGGAGTCAGCGTGATGCCTTCAAGAGAACGGAGCCCAGGAACCGCGTCGGAATCCCTCACCCGCCTCCTGGGTGTCAGTGCCTCTAAGTCCCGGAGCCTCTCTGGACTTAGGGGCCTCCTTAGTCAAATGAAGGGGTGGCCTCTCCCAGGGCATGAGTGATCCGTAATTCGGGCCCACCCTCCTCGTCTGCCTTTCACTTTCTCACAGACGAGGACCGTGAATTCGGTAGAAGGAATGTTACTCGCAAAGCTAATCGTTCTCAGTGACAGCGCCGGGAATCTTTGGGCTGGGCATAAAATATAATCACAGCTTTTCAAATGTAAAGAGCTTTTCAAAACGCTGTCTAATTGCCAGCTACTATAATCGTTAACACTTTGCAGGGCTTGTTCCACTAGATCAGAGGTTCTTAGAGTTCATGAACTTTTTTTAAAAAAATTTTTGATAATTGTATTCCAGTATGACATTTACTTTATAATCCTTATGTAGTTCTTTTTATGAATTTAAAAGCATTCCGAGTAAAGAGCCTATAGGCTTTATGCAAGTGCCAAAAGGGTCTATGACACAAAGTTTAAGAAGCCCTGCATTAAGTAATGTTCTTTCTCTTTCATTCCCCCCCTCATCCCTTCTTCTTTAGGGATCCTTTAGTCAGTTTGAAAGGAAAGGAAACTTGAGGCTTTAAATAATGTCTTGCCTGTGGGCACACATCAAGTCAATCAATAAACTCCAGCTAAAACTGATCTTGTCTATTAATTCTCTTCCCCCCCCCCAAAAAAAAAGATTGTTGTTTATCAGAAAGAGGGCTTAGGATAAAGAGTTAAAGAAACCTGGATTCCTGTCTTGCTTCTATTACTATCATAACCCAAGGAAAGTCCATTTTCCCCTCTCTAACTTTTTGTTTACCCATATGTAAACTATAGGGCCTGGATAAAATTATGCATAGTTGTCCCTAGCTTTATATTTTTTGGTCTTTATCCTCTAAAGCTACTGCCTTATAGTAAAATCTTAAGCCCTCATCTCTGGAATGGCCTTTAGAAACTTAGGTTCCAGCTTTGCAAAACCCTGAACTGGAAGCCTGGAGATCTCCCTTCCGGTCCTTATCCTGCTGCTGACTTTCTCTCTAGCTGTAAATCATAGGATTACATTCACATAGGGAAGGGAGAAGTGAAGTCATTTCATTTACCACCTTCATTTTATAGTTGACAAGAGAAGCCTAGAAAAATGAAATGACTTGTCCACATTCACATCATAAGATGATCCAAATCA